>ATSW01007420.1:0-16156 GCA_000444245.1 Botryllus schlosseri
TGTAATTGTAATGTAATTGAAGCATGCAAGGAGTAATTGTAATTGTAATTTGATATTTTTAACATGGAGTAATTGTAATTGTAATGTAATTGAAACATTCATGAAAGTAATTGTAATTGTAATTGTAATTGAACTGAAATAATGTAATTGACCCAACTCTGGTGGACATTACCCTATCCATCGGTAATGTCATGATAGGTTTCATAGACATTTTCGCAGGTGCTTATTTATTAGTCTGTTAAAAAGTTTAGATCACTTTTAAGTGAGATTATGCACGCTGGCATGCTTTATCTTCAATATTATACTGTGTTCTTTCTCAATTCCTGAACGACATGGCACATCGGAGAATCTTTGGCGGGACACTATTTGGGAATCACTATGCCCTAAACCAATTATAATATAATTTTGTATTATAGGTTTTTGCTTGTATCAACATCGTAACATGTCGAAGGTTCCACATGCAAAGTTGTATAGTCGCCAAGCTTCGATATGAATTAAAATCCACCCATATCGCCCAAACTAAACTGTCTACAGCTTAAAAATATGTAAATTCAGAAATCGTGCCCGTACTCACAAACGCAATTACTCGCGATGTATTCTGAAGAAAAAACTGGAACGGAAATGCACGCGGTAGCACTCAATTTTTTGGCACTTCGGCTAAAGGTATGGATATCTACTTTCGTTTGGAAATGCCGTCTGCTCGATATCTTCAGTTCAATAAAGGCAAATGCTCGCGAATTCTTTGCAGGGCCAGTACGCCACATATTCATGGAACTTACCGACTTCAGGACTTCAGTCGGCCACTGACGAGAGGGGTATTACAGGCGACTGTTTCAAATTCTGCATCCAAGATTCCGTGACACGCGGCTACAAGACCACGTGTGGGAGTCAAGCGGGTAAGCTGATATTGATCTCACCCATTAATCAGCGGTTCCATTATTTTCACCAACTTAAGACTGATGGGGCTGGACAAATTCGAGGTATTCAGTTCTGAACCGAGTAGGCTACGGGCGCGAATTATCAGAGCCCACAAAGCATTTTTTAAGAAAAGTATATGGGAACCGCTGACCCAGACGCAGCAAATCATCCTTAGCCTGTAGTGTTGATCAAAAATAACTAATCTAACCTATATCACCCCAAGAAGACATAATATAGAGATATGTTTCTTTTACAGCAGAAGAGATAATGGTCTGCATGCAGTGTCGCTACATCTACAAAATCTGCGATCAACATGTGGTCGTGGCGTAATCTTCCAACTGCGTATATAGATTCTACGGACTAGATGCATTCATATAGTCAACATTTACGTAAACATTTACATTGTAATCAAAGAGAACGCGAACTCATACTTTTCACTCCCGAAAGTTCCGATTAGGAAGGTCCACAAGTTACCATTCTTATATGGGCTGGTGTATAAATACGATTGATTCGGGAAGCGCAGACGCAAAGATAAGTCGAAAAATGATCGGAGCTGCCCATTGCGAATATATATTAATGGATATTCATTAACCCTGTATTAGTATCGTTTATTCTTGGTGTGTTCCACGGCCACCGAAACTGACCCTTCAATAGCGACCCCCGCTGATCGTTTTTTAGGTGCGTCGATCTGAAGTATCCCGCTAGATGTCAGGTCTGATGTCACTTTTTCGATGTCAATGTCTTTTGGAACTGCGAAGGCCTTTCGGAATTCTCTGCAGAAACAGAATTAGTGATACCATCAGGCAGAGAAATCTAACATTAAGATAGATTTATAGAATATCATTGGCCAAACTGAAATGACATTGTGGAAACATCATTCGCAGTTGTAGCTTATGCACATTGCACAATTTTCAATTAGGCCTACACTGGCCTACCTATAGCTGTATGCGTACATCCCGTCTACTTCCTTCTTATTTTCACGTTTGGCATGGACGAACACTTGACCGTTTTCCACTTTGACTTTGACTTCTTCTGGTTTGAAATCTTGAACGTCAATTTTGAGAGAAAAGCGGTTCGTTTCTTCCGCATCTGCGCAAGAGTCGGGAATAGGAGTCGTTATATGTGAACGGGCGATGATAAACAGGGAATCGTTGTTGAGATCACCCCCTAAAACAAGTATTGGTAGATGTTCTTGGAGGTACAGACCAGACATGGGGTAATCGCGATTAGTAATCGTAATCGATTACGACGATTATAGCATTTTCAAGTAATCGTAATCGCAATCGATTACATTCGAAAAAATTCCGAAGTAATCGTAATCGTAATCGACTACTTCCCATATCTAATCGATTTCTTGGTGAACGAACGATTACTTTTTATTTGTACATACAAGGACTATGACATGAACTGGACATTCGTGAACAAGGAAGAGATATTATACCAGGTTCGTGATAGCACACACGTTTGATTTCTAAATGCTATTGCTCATTATTACGTCAGAAGTAGCCTATTAGCTTTGCTCGTCATTGCGTAAGAAGTATCCACAGTAAATAGGTATTCGATGTACGTAGCCGACATTAGTGTGATTGTAAGAACACCCGCCGTGCTGTATATCAGGTTAGCAACACGTTCCACACGCCACTCCCTCGCAGCAGGATAATTAATCTCCATTCTGCCTAGTTTAAAATAGTAACTCATGTATTGATGTTCGGCTAAGCTTCGTTAAACGCAGTTTGACCGTTGCTACTTGGCGAGCAGGATGCCTATGTAATACGTACGTACACCGGAAAAAGATTTGAAATTTTGTACTCGCCAAATAAAACATTTGGGTTTCCACAACAAAGCAGTAAAAATCAACAGCTGGTGATATATATGATAACCGAGCCGTCTTTGCCGTTTCTCGTAACGGCGGCTTGCAGTAGCCTACATTATCTGTATGAAGTTGAAGGCAAAATTTTATTTTCGCATTATCGGTCCCCGGCTTCATCTTATTCTCATATGACTCTACTTGAAACGGGCGTCAATCGTTATTTCACAATTCTTTACTCAACATTGGGACTTGCCGCCATGGCCATGGGCTTCTATAGCATGTTAGCGTGGGTTGTAGCTAGAATCTGGACCTAAACAGCAATTCGTCCCCTAGTCCAAACGTTAGTCTTTGGCCCCATAGATTGTTATTTTCAAGTTGAAGACTGAATTTCGTCAATATT
Source organism: Botryllus schlosseri (assembly GCA_000444245.1). NCBI lineage: Eukaryota > Metazoa > Chordata > Ascidiacea > Stolidobranchia > Styelidae > Botryllus > Botryllus schlosseri. Next base: position 3,129 of record ATSW01007420.1, read on the forward strand.
ATTGGTAATTGCATTATATTACTATTGATTTTTAATCCTCTTTCAGCCCCGATGGTCAGATTTACCTGTCGAGCTGGGAGCACGTAATTCATAATTATAACGTCCGGTATCTTGTTATTATTACTTTAGTTTATGTTGTTAATTTGCGACCTCCGGTCTGTTATATAATCAAAAGATTTTGAAGTGGCGCAAAAACTATGGTGAGACGCACACACAAATTGTCATGTTTTAATACTCTTTGGATGCCCCTGCTGGCATTTGCATTATGGGCTCAGATTGGAAGGACTGGACTATTAGTCACGTCCACCCAGCGTGGCTATTGACAATGGACACATACCCAAAGTTTCGGCCGAGGTCTTTCTTTAGTAGTACACTTCGTGAAGTCGCATGTTGGTCGAACTGCGTATGTATTTTGGTGTGTCTTGGCACGGTATTGACTGGTACCTAAATGCCTATTACTATAAATTAGGGTTGCATTTAAAACAAAAATAAATTTAAAACAGACATGTTTAAAGCAAGGCCCTTGTTTAAAAAATGTTTTTTTTTAAACCGCGACGTCACGAATATAGAATTGTGACGTCGTAGTGGATTGAGAGTGGCAATTGAAAATTTAGGGTAAGTATAGCTCCTTTGAAGAAATATCTTGACTATAATTGTAGAACAGACTATTTTGAGGGTTCCAACTATCCTATATCGATGTCCGTCTGCCAAATCGGGGGGAAATTGTCCGTAGGCTCATACAACATGTTTTTTGGAAAGTGTTAACACAATTATGGCATAATGTTACAACTTAAAATACACAATTTAGTTTTTTAAAGCCTTTGTTTTTAAAACACCCTTTAAAACATCTTTTAAACAAAGTGTTTTGAACAACCATTTGTTTTAAATACAACCCTACTATAAATTATGTATGCTTTATTGTAGGGGGAGACGTATGCATTTCAAAATCAAGCTATCCAGAGAGAATTTTCAAGTTAATTAAATCTCTCGAAAAGACTTTATAATTTATGTTGGTTGACGAAATACTTTTGAGTCCCCTTCGATCTCGCTCCCCACCCTATTGGGAAATTTTTGGGGCGGCGGTTTTGTGCCTGGCAAGAATGCAAATCGTTGGGTGCGACAAATCGACCTCTATAAAAATGGGCAATCGGTACATTATGACGTAACAGATAAATGACGCATCTTTTATTAAAGCAAGTTTGTCATCTCATTAGGCCTTTTCAGAGCAATCCATATATTGTTTTCCGACATAACTTCTAAGATGCAAAATAAATGTAATCGTGAGTAATCGTGATTACTTTTCCAATGTAATCGTAATCGTAATCGACTACTTCCTGATTTTGCTGTAATCGTAATCGTAATCGTAATCGCGTCATTCAGAAGTAATCGTAATCGCAATCGATTACATTCATGAAGTAATCACCCCATGTCTGGTACAGACTTCATTTAGCAATTGAATATATTATTCCACTGGATTTTGGACACACACACACACAATCGAATATACTATTCAATTTTATACTGAATTCTGTGGGCTACCTCCAGAGCCTCTTCAAAAATATTTGGTAGTAGGAGTAGGTATTCGGTTCAATTTTAAACCAAATAATATCTCACCCAACTGAGCAATGCGCTTTCCGTCGTGCTCCACGTCGACTTTCTTCGTTTGAAACAATTCGTCGTCGTCAAGGAGTGAGAATATCCCCGAAAACCTGCACCCAATCGATATGCATGACTTTTAGCAGTAGCCAGTCATTTTAGCTTTACTATCCTCAACAAAACTGATGACGTCTGAGAGCTCTGCACACTCAATAGGTACAACGGCTTGGATGCATTCAGAGTCTACAACACTTGTGTTCAAATTGCAAAATTATAATTCCATATCACCATCCCATGGGACGGGATAAGACCCGATTGCCAGATGAAGCAAAGAATCGCTGCACGAAAACTATAGGATATTACACAGTAAAGACACCGACCTATGGTTCACAATATGGACGAAAGCGCTCCCTGCAGGGGAGTTTGCGACCTATAAGGGAGCGCCGGCTAGAGATTGGGTGATTGGGGGAAATGGGAGTGTAACGTGGGCGGTAATGGACTATGGGGAGATGTTTGGGAAATCTGCAAATTAATAGCAATGTCTGTTCACCAAAGTCTGCTTTATGAGTGTGTGTTGACGTCGCTCGCGGTCGTACAATATGCATTCAATCGGAAATCATCACCAACGCTCTCCCCACATATGTTTATTGTTATTCAACATTGAGTTTTCTAACAAAAATCAGAAAATCCATCAAACAAAGAATAAACTGATTAATCAGAGTGACACTGAACGAGCGAAAGTAATGAGCACACATTCAAACGAGGACGACGTCGTTTTAAGCGCATAACGTGCCACATCGAAGCACGACGATTTGGAAGATAAATTACTTCCACACTTGATAACACACTGATTGCGCCCTAGAATGTTTACAAAAAATGTAAATCTTACACAGTGTACGTAACGTAGGCTACATCGGGGCGCCAATAAATGATATCAATACAAAAATCCAGTGACTGTAAAATGAACCAAAAATATTTTGTCGGGAATAGGGGGCGTTGTGAAAAAAAGTATGTGGAACACTGAGTTATATGCAACTGTTTAGAGTGGGTTACTAATTACTATAGTCATCAGGGAGATAGCCTTAACCGGTACATATGACACATTAGGATAACTTGATAATTCTAGCTTTTCCAACTATGACACCTACCGCGCATCAACCCTGCGCACCATCTCGTCGAATTTCCTCTCCACCTCCACCATGCGGTCATCACGATANTTTCTTGAAATCCAGTCGTGTCCGGGATTGTCAAAGTCGCTGGTTTGATTTCTCAAGTCAGAAGCGAACACAAAACTTTGCAAAGCACCTCTGAGGTGTCGTCGTCGGCACTGCCACAAGTTTTCGTATGGAATCAGAGCCATCCCTAAATTTCACTGCAGAAAATGAGATGATCAGAGTTCATAATAAATTCGAGATCGATCCTTTGGATATATTCTGAGCTTGGAGAATGCTGTTGATCAACTTAATGCCCCCATTTCTTTATAATCAAGTTGGTAGTCAGTGTTCTACTGGTGTGCTCAAAACTACCAATCTATTAACGAGGACTCACGGCACGCGAGTAAATTGAACTGAGACTGAAAGCATTTTAAAAACTTTACGCATTTTCCATCCAAACGCATGTTGCACTCTCTGCGTCACGAATTTCGTAAACGTAGGCTATTCCGGCGAATGGAAGATCTTATACAACACGCTAGTTTCCGAGGCCTTATCTATCGCCTCTCTAACTTAGATAGTATTTCAAATCAACCTTAAACAGCGCATTTACGACTAAACTAAATCCATCAAATTGTAACTCATTCAGTTGCAATGACCTATCTCTCATTTAAACACCAACGAACTGTCGAGGGGTATTTTGAGCGGCAACTGTTCATGCCTACTGGGAATTACGTCAGGCGCAATACTCGAGGTGATATTTTCACACTTCTAGCCTTGATAGCCGGTAATATTGACCGGATATGTACAATATCCGGTTCGGAGAGTTTTGTTCGACTATAGATAACTAACCTACGTAGGTTAGTTATCTATAGTTCGACACGATGATCACAAGGAAAGCGTAGCGAAACGGAATTTGCAACAGTCGAATGATTTCCGGAGGGTGAAAGCTAATTTCATTCAATTTTCTCGAAATAATCGAGATAATCGACGCGAAGCGCCAGCAATATTAGTATCAGAACAGGAGATCGCATTTCAAGCTCGGAAAATCTCATTGCAGTCGTCTATGTGGGAGAATACGTAATCAAAGCTTCCGTGTAAGTAAATAATCTTTGCGATTGTCGTTTTGTAGGTGTTGAGTTGAGTTTATTGTCGATAATTTTATCCTTTCAATACACCGCAAAATTGCGATAACTTGAAAAACTAGGAAGGTGTAGAAACGACTTGGATTAGTCTTCGAAATCAGACGTTCACCTTGGCCTAGAACACGTAAAGAGGTGTGCACACTGAATGAAAAGCAATGGAGGATAACATTAAACGAAAAAGCAATAAAATGGGGGGACGTGTGTCGGAAAGCAAGGTCAATAGATCGCGGTCCGACAATCTAGAGCGACTATATGTATGACTATATAATCAAGTTCGCCGTGCGTTGAATCGACGAATTTAGCACGTTTTTTCACGCTAGCTCAGATGCTGGCTTTAAAAAGGTAAACATTTTCACCAGAGGCATTGAGCTGAATTTGGTATGACTTCTCCCTGCTTAGTGGCAATTTGTTAGAGGCTGTCGTGGGCTCGACGAAATCTTCTCGCGAGTCTCTCTTTATCAGGGGTGGAATTTCTACAGATAGCGTTAAAACATACATCAAGCTAAAATCCGCCAAAAGATACATAAAACTAGTTTCACTATAAAAATTAAAAACCCCCGTGAATCCAAAGATAGAGCACTAAAGCCGAATTTCTCCCTAAAAATTTAAAAAATCCCCCCGGGTTGGAAACCTTTGATTTAATAGAGTCTGCACTGCATGTTCCGATTGGTGGTGACTTAGTGAAACAAACTCCGTCCATGCAGCTACCTTTCCGTGCAGAAGGCCGATCATTCCTTGTCGCAGTGGTTCTTAATCTTCATTAACCTCTTCAGTCATAGAAACAAACATCTACCACACAAACTACATTGCAATAGGCTATACTGGCGCATAAAATGAACTGTTTATCAAGAGAGTGTTAAAAGAACCAAACAATTAAGTTATATTTTTCACACAAAACCTATAAACGTGATCATGAATATTTATTGCAAATCATTTTTACTTTTGCTGCTGTTGAATACAGAAAGATAGAATCGCCATATCGAAAGGACAGGGTTTCTATTTCGAAACCGAAACTTCCCTGCGTACGCCACTTGCGCACGACGTACCACCACGAATAAAACAAAAATCAAGTTAAAATAAACATGTTTAAAACAAGCCGCTTGCTCATAACGTGTTTTTTGTTGCTTGTTTCAAACCATAACGTCACGAATATTCAATTGTGACGCTATAATTGATTGACACTGACAATTAAAAAGATAGGGTAAATATAGCTACTTTGACGAAATATTTACGTACAATAGCTGTTGAACCGACTACTTTGAGGGTATCAACCTGTCTATATCGTATACGTAAGCTATATCGGGTGGTAATCTTCCGTAGGCTCATACAACATGTTTTTTGGAAAGTATTTACTCAATTATGGCATAATTATACAACTTTAAAAAACAAATATTTTTAAAAGGCTTTTGTTTAAAACTCTGCTTAAAGCAGGGGTGTCAAACTCAACTTGGTCGGGAAACATTTTGATCGCTCGCGGGCCGGACCAGTCAAATGATTCCAACATGTTACCTCCAAATCCATATCTCTGTTTTTCACTGGAATGTTTCATTTTATATCAACACTATGCGAAATAGTATTATATTTATTATATCTCAGATTATGTGGGCTCTATTCGAGAAACACCGGTATTCGTAAACAATGGGATTGGCAAAAATACGACTATTGGCCAATTGAACACATTTATAAGCCACAGGAACAGTGACTCTAACGGCAATATAAGTTGGAATATTATTTTTCGGATTGTCGTTTCCGCCTCTGAATAGCTATTATGTGGTCCGTTTTTCCAGAAAACTCTGAACTGAGTTTGCACTTTTTTGCCTTCTCAAAATGTTGTGTCAATATCACCGACTTGTTCGCATTGTTATTTGAGTGAGAACTCAACACTGCCGAATGTTGGTTATAATGTGGCCTGTGAATATGTTCGACATTAGCTGTCTTGAGGAGTTACTCACATAAAATTATTTATTACTAAAACTTCTGTTAAAAATATTCTGGATAATACAATCCTTTTCAATTTACTACGAATGGCCTCGCGGGCCGGATTAAATGGTCTGTCGGGCCGGATGCGGCCCGCGGGTCGTATGTTTGACACCCCTCGCTTGAAGCATATTTTAAACAAAGTGTTTCAAACGACCATTTGTTTTAAATCCAACCCGAACCCTAATAGTCACAATTCGACGACTGATCGACCCTATCATAAACCTTCAACCAAAATTGCCATGATGGTTGTATCATCACAAATCATATAGATGAGCTAAGTGTATGTCTTGACCTCCATCGAGCTCCTGAGACTTGCTCGCAGAATCGTTAGTGTTCAATGAAACACCTATGGCTACACCAATGCCTTGTCTGGGTTTACTGAGCGCAACCGTAGCCTAAACATGTGCTAGGCATAAGATGCGCGAATCTCCGCTATACAGTCATTGTCTATACCTCTCGATGGAAGTCGAGGTTCAGTCAGATGCAAGCTGATGTCATTTTGACCTTTTTTAGCAGTTTTATATATCCGATGACTGAAGAAATCGACGAAGCCTTCAAGACGATCGCAGTGACATGCTCGATATCCGCGGCCGTATTGTATTTCTGCGTAGCGGGTCTGATTTGTGGAATGGGTGCGAGCGGAGTACGCAATCACATTCACTGGTATGCATTTCGACATATCGATAAAATTTACGTGTAACGAAAACCTTCGGAAAATTTTCAGGAATGTATGCGTTTGTCTCATCGTTTCAAATGTGTTACTGTTGGTCGGCTCGGAAAGGGTGCCGGGATCAATTGATTGCACAGCGGTTTCTATCGCAACGCAGGTAACGTATGTACTAGCCTACCTTTGTCCCTTAAATTGAATGTGTTACGACACCAATTCTCAGTTCTTCAACCTAGCTTCTCAATCGTGGCTTGCCACTGAAACAATGCATTTGTTCCGAATTTCGGCAAGCGGAAACACTGTCTCGGATAAAAACTCGAGGTGAGAAGTAAATATAGTATCAGACACTTTTAGGTAGAGCCCGACCTACACCGGGTTTTGAAGCTGACACCGATCAAACCGAGAAATAGCACCTTCGCCGATTACGCCGCTATATTACCTTACGTCGATATTCAAAATATATGTCATCAGCTACCTTTAAGGCTCATTTCCCAAACTTTAGAGAAGCCTATTTATTTATACAGCTTAACAGTCATTGCTAGAAATGCTGCATCCGGACATCCGGGATATTTTATAGCGATATTTCCAGTGTAGCAGTGCCGTAGCTATAGTTTCTGACTACGTGCTACCATGCTATGCCGTCACGAATATGGGCGATTCCAATGTTTTCCAGTGGGATATCGACTCGATATTATCGGTCGGGAATCGACCGGTCTCTATACCCACATGTACTGCAAGCCATCTCATATAGCCTACGTTGTAAAATGTATGTAAAGTAGGCTATGGAATTAGAATATCCACATTTCCACAACAGGAAATGTTCTGGTAACATGGATGACCACGTGGGGCCATGTTCAGGCGAGGGTCTACCGCAAGATCATCAGTCGGGTAAATTCGTAACTGCTGTCTCATGTAGTTAATGTCAAGAATGTGACAATTGCAGATAATCTTACAAAATCGCCCAGCGCTAGAGTTTCTCATTATTACATTATGGGATGGATCGTACCAGGTGTATACGTCGCAACCACCGCCCCAGCGGCCATCGAAACACTCGGAAAATCATATAAGTAGGAATGAGAGACTTTAGGGATGGTTCCCGATTTAAGGAATATTCTTTCAGTTGCTGGATTGCTACCGAGGATCGCGTGATTTGGATTTTCATCGCCCCCTCTGCTGCCATTTTTGCATTTCACTGTGTCGTATCCTTTCTAACAATACGCAGAACTGCAGTTGCACTCAAGTTTCCTGTAACCGAGAGTTCAAATCTGCGGGCCACTGAACAAGCAATGCCGGTGGGAAAGAAAAATATCTATTAGAGTTGTGCAGGTCATGGTTTTCCGGAATCGATAAAACAAAATCGTGATCCAATTAGGATTCTGTCGTCAATGTTAAAGTACGAATCCCAAAACTACTTCCCATTTATGCGTGTAGAAGTGGGCGGCAGCGAAGCATTCGTAGGCTACTTTGTATCAGTTGCCTACACCTTGCCAACTTTACCGAGTGCTTTTACATTCTACACTGCTTCCAATTCTACTTGAAAACTCAAGTAGGTTTGTCTACTTGGACAACGTGCTCAGGTGATTATTAGTTAAGACTACTTCTACTCAATATTTTTAAGTTTTCAAGGCCGTCGGCATTTTCCGATTATACTTCCGCCAATAGATTGAAATCTGGTACTAAGGATTCTTTAAAATTGTGGTTCAACGCAGAAACTAGTAAAACTCGGGTTCACATCATTGCGGTAAACATATACCAAGTCAAATTCATGCAATAGACCAGTGGTTCTCAACCTTATAACTTATAAGGCTTACGACTACACTATTGTCTTAATATCGGAACATATTTGGCACAAGAACTGAGAAACATATTTTAAATGTTGATATTACGTCCAGCCTTATCAATTCTGTCCAGCTGCATGCTCTACTTGAAGTTCTTCTATAGGATAGTGATTAGGTATAGGCCTACCTCGGGAGAAAATATAGCCTGCCGTGCCGTTTCAATCCCTTCGCTTGAGATTAGGGGAAAAAATGAGGAATTTTTATTTTAACGGCTGTTCACTAATTTGCTGAGACTGACAACGTCAAATCCAAAATATTTTGCTAACATTGCGTGGTTACCCTGATTATCGATATACTGCGCAGTACAGGATATATTTAATCGCAGAAAGCCATTCTGGTAATGTGAGTCCTGAAGTTTTAGCAGTTATGAAGAGAAACTTCCTTATGATTTCCTTACTTTAGAAAATGAAAAATTAGGTTAATTATCAATCATGCTGCAAATTTAGAGGCTTTGCGGACCCCTTGAAATGCTTCGTTGACCCCCGATTGTAAAAATAACGTCCGGATCCGATCATGTTTCGGAAAAACGTTCTGGATTCATGTTCGATTAGAATATGAAATCATGATCCTTCACATCTCTTTATCTGTACGTGTGGTGTCTGACATTTCTCTGGTAAGGTTTTCAGAGAATCGGCGTCTGCTGAAAGTAATCGGTCTGGACACGGAATCGTCTTCATCCACCCCCCAATATATGATGTCACAGAGAAAAGGCTCGTCGTCACATTGCCAGACAGGTCTGAAGATAATTACTTGACGATAAAATCGATAGATATCAGATCTTTTGCAGTCAAGCGATGAAAGAAAACAGTCTCCAAATCACTCGTTGGAACGTAAGTCTTCTACCAATTGTTACTGCCACCTGGTGCTTTTGGATATTATCGATACGAGTCCGCTTGGTGGTCTCACTCTACTTGACTTGCGCAATGACAGCTGGACAGGTAGGTAGTTGAATTCTGGATAAGTAACCAAATACGGCTAGAACTTATAGTAACTTCGTAAATAGCTTGCGACCCGAACTATAAATTTATCAAAATTGGTCTTGCTTGAATGAGAGCTATTGTCCCATTGATTCCGAAAATATATATATATATTATAATCCTTTCAGTGTACTGCAACCAGAGGTGGTCAAAGTAGTCAAGAAAGCTACTCAAATAGAAGTTGAAGTAGCGATGAAAAAATCTACTCAAGTACGAGTAGAACATGGGTGGGCAAACTTTTGAGCTAGCGGACCGCATTCAACATCTGAATCCATTTGCGGGCCGCACTATATAAATAAATCCCACTCGTGATCCGAGTTTTATCAATCTCGGTTAGGATATCTGTAATGTTTAGCATTTAAAACCTTTCAAACTGCGCGGGCCTTGAGATCGGGCTGTCACGCCAGAACTTAAACATAAAAAATATTATAGGAAGTATTTACCTAAGAACCGTGGTTCTCAAACTTTTCAAGATACGCGCCACTCCGCGTCTTAACGACGGTGAAAAATTTCGCGGCCCGCTTATCGTCACATCACAAAACACAACCAAGATGCTAGAAAACCTAACGGATAGTTTGATGGCATGGAAGGTTACGACTGTGGATGACAGATATTTAAATATGAAATTCAGACTAAATAAAGAGCAATAATTATGAACAGGATGTAAATCGCGCAGAGCGCAAAATATTTTTCAGTTGAGCTCAGCTCCGCGCCCCCTTCAGATGCTTTTACGCCTCCCAGTTTGAGATACACTGCCTTAGAATTATCATGGTGAAATATACCAAGAAAAAGTTTAATGTAGTCCCTGCAATAAATCGATTTTTAGAACGCATTTTTAAATATTTTTTATTAAGTTTATTCATATTCTCGCGGGCCGCACAGAACGGTGTTGCAGCCCGCGGGCCGTAGTTTACCCAACCCTGGAGTAGAAGTACTTCTTACATAAGCGACCTTAAACTACTTGAAGTAGAAGTAGTATTGACTGACTTTAAATCTACTCAAGAAAGTTAGTAGTTGTGAAAACGATCGTAATTCGTTCGCATGGATTGTAAAAAGGTGCAAATTGAGCTATGTGAAAGGTACCGAGCTTGATTCATATTGATGCATATGAGGAGGTATTCAATTTTCGACAGCATAGGCATTCGTCCGCATCATGGGATAAAAATGATAGTATTGATATGGAAATGCGATACTAATTCTATGTTTAATCGAACACCAGGATTTAGAAAATATTACGGTATGGCGAACTCCCCCATATTATAAGGCCCCTAGTTTAACCGAAGAGCAATACGGAAAAGTTGTATAGGATACGGTGTAAACACTTTGCGCGATTAGTAAACGTTAATAAAAAATATGGTGGATCGTAAAATGCCATATTGTGTAGCTTTATTTCCGGAAATTAAAGGCATTACTACCAGAGTTGGATCAATTGCAATTTGTAATTGAGTAAAATGTAATTAATTACATATTTTCATGCAATTGTAATTGTAATTGTAATTTGATCAAAATTTTGCTAAATTACAATCTCAATTACATTTTCATGGAAACCTGACAATCACAACATAAAATAATCATTTAATCAATCATTTATTCGCCGCACCAGTGAAAATCCGGTACGAACCAGTTTGACGACGAGGGGCCTTAAGGCCTTAATAAACAGTCACGACATGTAATAATTAGCCCAGTGCTTTTAAACCTTTTTGAGCTTCATTCGCACTTTTTTTGTAAAATAAATTTCATTCGCACAAATTAACCGAAAATTGTTATTCAAAAAGAAGATTAAAATACAACATTTATTTGTTCAGATGTGAAACAAATTGGCTACTATGTATCTTATGCTATATCAAGTGTCTCATTAAAAGGCTACTATTTTCGCTCGTTTTGATTTAAACTATTTCACTAAAACCCTTCTCGCCTACACAAGTTCACAACCAATGATATATATCATTTTGCTGGGCTTTGTACAAAAACGTGTACTAGTGCTAGGGATGGCTTGAGATAAACTCACGATACTGTGTGTTCTGCTCTTTAGTTCAATCTAGCTTGAGAATTCATAATAGTTTAATAACGTTAAAGAAGCTTTTTAGACTACAACCAGAATCTGAGTTTTCGTGGCATCTTGCGAACCGAGCCTCACCCACGAAAAAGAATTCGGTTTTAGTATTACAGTAGTATGCTACGATTTTACGAACATGTATGACATACAGAGCGCGCAAACCACAATTCTATCCAACACTGCTCTACAAAATATGTCTGACGCACGTGATTTCAAATTAGGGTGAATTAAACTCCTCAGCGTGTCGGAGTTGTACTACTGTCAACTAAGATTGCAAAAACGGGACTATTTCGTGTCGACGACGGAGCATATCCTGTAGCGTACCGCTCCCTGATTACCCTCACTGATCATTAATCATGCTGGTATTTGTTGCCGTTTGCGAACCTATGTGGCAGTCGTCTTTTAGTCTCCGTCGGACGAGCATCGTCGTGGTTTAGTTGTTTTATTAAAAAGGTAATGCTGACGTGTCTACTTTGTCTTACCGAGCCGCGGACCTAGAAGAACGCGCGCCCACGACAGAGCACGCTATAATCCAATCCATATCGAATGGTTTGACCTTCCAGCATTGGTCATTTTTTGGCCAAGGTTTTGTCAATGCTCATGTTTTGGCACCGCATTTTACCAGCCGTTTGTTGGCCAAAGCTTTACGTCTAAATGTGACCCGACGCAGAAGGGGTAGGCCTCGAAATGAATGAGTCTTATAGACCTGAACTCGCTCGTTGCACATCGCCAGTCCCTACACCAGCTCATCCCAACGGTCTTCGACCATGTTTTCCAGAAAACCCAGTCGGACAAATCTTATCATGAATTCTCATGATAAAGCCATATTTTCTGGGTGTCTCCCTCATTGGCTACAGTAGCCTACACAACTCCGTGACCTCGGATTCGTAAAAACTATCGCAGAATTCTTTGCAATAAATTCAACAAATAATACATACATATTAACAGATAGCTCTGGCACCGTGTCGACCCCAAATTATACCCTTTGCGGACCATACTTTCATAACCCTTGAAGGGGTAAAAATTTGCGTTACAGTAAGTTGCAAATGTGAGTCTATAATGATGGTATTTACTACTATCCTCGTGCCTCCCAGTAATCGATGATTGTTCAGCGAAAGAAAGCAGAAAGTCAATTTAACGTCCCTTTTTCAGCCTGTCGCAGGCTCAGCCGGGGTGACGTGATATACTGTATGTCTGCCACTACAGAAGATACCAGACCAGGCTTTTGGTTGCGTAATAATTATAGTGCAAAAATATTAATTCACTATGGCTTGTGAGAGCTACGATTAGTGGTGGGTCGTAAGTTAAACTAGTTTTTACAATTGAATCGCAACAACAAAAGTTTCATTGCCTTTGAATTTTCTATTAGGTTTATTTGAATTATTCCAGGTCAGAAAAATTAACAATTATGATTCACGATTTTCATTCGCACTCATCCGGGATTTTCATTCGCACCACCTTCGTCATTCGCACTGCAATTTTTTTCATTCGCACAAGTGCGAACCGTCACACAGGTTGAAAAGCACTGAATTAGCCTATTTACATCGGTGTTCTATGCGTGCTGCGTTATAACTAGATAATTCAGTCACGCTAAACTGTTTCCCATACTTCAGTAGCA
>ATSW01007421.1:0-24447 GCA_000444245.1 Botryllus schlosseri
TATTTCATTTCGCGTAAAATGTATGACCTATGTGATTCGACAACTGGGTTAGTGCGGTGTTGTTCTACTGATCGAGGTGTGAAAATTGTGCTATCGCGATGAAGTTGTGACTGTGAACAGCAGACTATTTTGTAGGCGCGAAACAGCGAATAAGCCGAAAGTATTATTCAGGTAGCAATCAATAGCGAGGAAAGAGAACGCGATCGGTCATTTGACACGACTAAACTACGACATCGTATATCATAATTTACGATCAAACTATTTCACACTGCCCGGTCTAGTGTAATAATCGATAGTAGCGACTGGACGAGAAATAAGTCAGCGCGCAGGTCATTCGAAATATAGGTCGCACGCGTAATCCTCACAACAAACCACGTTTCCGTCCGCGCGGTTATTGTTGGTGACTCGTACATATTCAACACCACGCGAGAGATGTCTATACTCGAAAGTACGAATCATCGCCGCGTCCATAAGAATAACGATATATCATTGTCGCACTCACCGTAATTTGGAATATACACATTAACTAAAGACCAATCACATGACTATTTACTTGATACATATTCAACACCGGTCGAGAGATGTATATACCCGAAAGTACGAATCACCGCCACGGCACCGGTTGAGCGATCCCTATACCGAAAAGGGTCACCGGTTCAAGACGAGTTTCGAGGCACCGGTCGAGAGATCCCTATACTCATAAGGCACCGGTCGGGTGGAAGGGGGGTCTGAAAGGGTCACCGGTTCAGGACGAGTTTTCGCGGCACCGGTCGAGAGATCCCTATACTCATAAGGCACCGGTCGGGTGGAAGGGGGGTCTGAAAGGGTCACCGGTTCAGGACGAGTTTTCGCGGCACCTCACCACCCCGCCCATAAGAGACAATGCAAAAAAACGTTAGTTCGCGAGCGATCGTATATACTACTTGAGTGGTCATTGATTCTGGACTCATGAACGAATATAGAGTTAAATATAAACGCAAGAAGGCACTTTATTGCTCACATATACGTAGAAATGCTAAACTACACAAGCAATAGCATATAGCCTCGGATTATAGTTACCAGCCAAAATAGAGAATAGAGAAACGAATTGATAAGATGCATTACTCAGTTACAAATTGATACAATTCGGGCCTGCGCTAAGGGCTGTGGACTATATAAACTATATTAGAATTCAATTTCAATAAAACGAGTTTGGTTAAGTTAAGAACAGAGAACAGAAATAGACATTTTGCTATTAAATTACTTTACTATAGTAGTTTACGACAGCGTAAGGCCGTAAGCTGTAAGCTTCGATCACTTCGTTTCCGATCAATATATTTGCGTGAGAACAATGGAGGTTCAGGAAAAACCCCAATCATTGAATGATTTGTCGCTCTCACGGGTTACACCAGCGTTTCGCGTACAATCCGAACATATGCAAGATACAGTGATTTTTATCGACATCGATTACTTGATGACTCGAAATTGACTCGTGAATTTTGCTCCGAGTCACGAGTCAATCCGCATTTCTGATACGCCGAGTCAAGTCAAGTCAAGTCATTTTAGCGAAGTGACTCGAGTCAAGTCAAGTCATACGAAAAAGGTGACTCGAGTCTGACTCGAGTCAAGTCATGACTCGAGTCATCCCAACACTGCGTACGTAATTTCTTTGGTGCTGCTGATGTTAGTGCGCAAACCTTCGACTCGTTGACTGAGAAGTTGGATTAGCTAACTCTATGACCTCCGCCCAAAATGCGACACGATTAGCAGTTTCCAATCACGCGATCCGCCTTCTTCCGGATCAGTCAACTTTAATTATGATCGCCCCGCTGAAAAGCGGTAACAGCATACTGTATATAGACATTGCGGTACATGAACCAAAAATAAAATCGCAGAAGCAGTGGAAACTGCGGAAAGAGCGAAAATACAGATTCATACAACGCTGAAATAGCTGCGACGGCGGAAAGCGGGACTTTCGGTTATAGACCTGTAGACACAATCAAGTCAGTGTATAATAATTTAAAACAGATGATTGTTTAAAACATGTAAATGTGTGAATACTTTCTAAAAACATGTTGTTTGAGCCTATACGGTAGGCTTTACCATATTTTGGAAATCTAAAAAGAGGACACTTTTTCAGAAATTTGAGACTTGCAAAGCTGGAGTAGATTTCTCAAAAATCGGTGAATTTTTCCCACTTTGTGATGATCGGTTGATAAAAAAAAGGTCAACTTTTCGCTCAGGGCTCAAATCACAGTTTTTCACTCCGAAATACCCGCCGGAGCGTCATTTCTGTGCTAATTTACGGCATATCAGTCGCATTTTGCTCTAAATATGACCTAAATTTTCAAAAAAGAGGACAAAACTTCAAAAAAGAGGACAAAAGGGCGTCCTCCGAGGACACTTTCAAAAAAGTCAAAAACGAGGACAAATCCTCTTAAAAGAGGACGTATGGTAACCCTAGCCTACGGATAATTACCACCCGACTGTTGAGCTGATCCCGAAAATGTATATGCATCAAAATCTGATCAGGGCAATGAAACCACCCTGAAATAGCCTTCTAAGTCTGGAAATCAGCAAGTTCTCAACAATGGGATCGAGCTTGCTGCGTAACTGCGATTGTTCAGAACAATGCCGATTTTCAAATTTTGCGGGTTATTTTGGGGAGGTTCCATTGGCCGGATCAGATTTTAATGAACATTTCTGGAATCAGCGCAACAGTAGTTTTCGAATAAGATCCACTTTATTTAATTTACAATTGAATGGTATATTCATATTGAAATGAACCCAATATTTTCGGCTGACACTCGTCAGGGGTAATCGTCATCAACTAGTGGAGAATTCAAAAGAACAGCGTATATCAACAATCGTAACACAAAATATGACGTCACCAGCACGGAATGTCGAATACGAGAGTGTTTAATCTACTATTTTTAGAAGATACACGAACTCTTTTTGTTGACACAGTCTTGGCTGGTGTATTTAATTTGAGCGTCACAATGGTATTATTAGGTCACCAGCAATAGGACTACCGGCTGTTTTCAGATTGCTCTGGAGTAAGCCTATCTTGGCATGCAAGCTTGGCGACTGAAATTGCGCACGGAGTAGCGACCACTGAGCTATATAAACACTACTGGCATTTGGAGCTCAGTGTTTGGAATACTGAAGCGAAAAGCGACGCATACCAGCGAAAGCGGAAACTTGTCTAAAATGCGGAAACTGAAAAAAGGTTTGACATTGATGATCGATATTATGGTGGACTTAGACGGCGTAGGCTAGAGCTCCTCATTCGGAAATGGGGATTGAGGCGGAAACTCAGCGATAGGATTACCGATTCTCTCAAGTTTTTAGTTTGTGACTGTCGTTGAGTCGCCCCCTAGTGATCACTATATTTTTTGAAGATAAACTGGTGACAGCAGTCGCTCGCAGTGTTGCCAATTTAGCGATTTTCGCGCTAGATCTAGCGATTTTTCATCCAATTTAGCGCCAAAAAATTTGGATCTAGCGCCTAGCGATAAATCTAGCGATTTTTGAAAAGGTATTTAGCGATTATTTAGCGATTTTTTACTGAAAATAACTAATAAAGATCGGTTCTGGCCGCAGGCTGGCGACTCATCTGCCACCAGAGTGCGGACTCCGATGAAATTAATGATAGCGCGCATTACTATACGCAACTCCTGGCGGTTACGCATGGGCAAACAGTGTCTCTTCTTGTTGAGTAATCTAAAAGTAGCATAATTGACAGTGCTACATCTGGCGACCTGAGCGCTTAAATTTAATATAATTGGCCCCGATCGAAAGCCAGTGTCGCAGTGACCTCGAAGACACAAAACAAAATCTCGTCAGGACAATGGAACCATACACCCCGAAACAGCCCCTGAAGTCCGAAAACCAGCATTGCTCCAACAATGGCACCGCTGCAACACAATGAACAAAACAATGACCAATTTCGTCCAGCGATTGTTCTGATCAATGCCGACCTCCAGACTCCCGGGGCCGCCCTGAGGTCGTTCCATTGTCTTTACAAGAATCCAATTCGCACTGTCGGAATCAGTGCGACACGAGCTCTCGTCCAAGACCAGATTCATTAAATTTCATAATCCTGGATGGTCCTCTACTTTTAGTGGCTGGCAAACCCGGTTCAAGTCGTGTTGTGTCGGGTCAAGTCGCATGTCGCGTACAAGTGTGTCAAGTCGCATGTCGTGTTCCAGTACTCCCACTCAGTTTAGAGAAGTCAAGCGCATTTCCACGGTACATCGCGTCACGTATTCACGGACGCACGGAGCAAGGCACGCTTATATAGTGAGTGGTTATGCCTGCAAACGTGGTCAGTCGTCACGTATAGCGATCATTGCGCAAAGCGAACCGCTCTACCGAAATGCACTGCACGTTTTGTTCCGCTTAGAGATTACTATTACGTATTATAAATTAGAAATATGATAAGTGACTTTGGCCCCAGACGAGTAAAATACAGCTGAGAAGAGTGTATTGATATTATGGTTCAATTTAACACCTTGAGCAAGAAATGAGATTTAGCGCTATTTTTAGCGCTTTTTTTCAATATTTAGCGACATCTAGCGATTTTTGACACCAGTTTTAGCGATTTTCTTCCATCCGGAGTTGGCACCACTGAGTGCTCGACGCGTAATGAGAGAGATAGAGCAGCGACAGCAGTGGGAAATGCCAAACTAATTTTAGCAAACGTCCGTGTCCAAAAGTCCGAAATTTCTCCAGATCCGCCATGAATCTCACCGACCTTTTTTGGATGATTTAAAAAGAAAAAAGGTCAGCTCACCCGCAAGACTGCCAAATCCGTACCTACTCCTTAATTAAAGATTAGGTTCTTCGTTCTACGACCTTTTTACGTAACGTTCTGAAGGCCGGAAGGGAAGCTATTAATCGGCAAACTAATATTTATTTAGCGTACTGTTTCTCTGTCATTACTCGAAAGAATGGATGTTTTTATCTTCTGACGGTGATTTTTAGGTGATTGTTTAGGCTATAGCTCACTGACTGATTGACTAGCGTCTAGCTTACTAGCTATAGCTTGTTTGTTCATTACATCACATCCTGTCTTGTATATCGCATTGTACTGCACATTGTGTGTGTGTATTGGACAGATGAAAATATAATCGGACAATTATTCATTATTATCATGACCCCTGACACCTGTACACTCGTGATGTTTAGGCTATACTTAGGCCTACTCAAAAGCCAAAAAGCGGTCAATATGTTGCCATTGGGTGTTCAAGGTTTAATGCCGGTAGTGTCGCACGAAATGCTCGATATAAGCAAAGTGTAGGCCTGACATGTCAAAACAAATGTGTGAACAGACTACGCCAATTTTTGTGCTCAAACCGGCAGCCATAAAATTAGTCTTTTTGTTCTGATGAATTGCATTGGGATGTGGATGGATTAGATTTCTATCAGTAGTAGAATGTGATCTATGGATTACCAAATTAGCGTTTACAAGTTTGGGGATTTTACACAATTTTTTATTTCTTTAGTACCGTACTATAGTATACAAAATCATTTGCGAAACTATAGCTACCAAAGGAGATGAATCCATACGAAACATCATTCCCTGGCTCTGGCGTGAAACGTCCAAGAGGGAAGGAGGAAGTTGACAGTATCGAGCCTGGCAACAAATATTCGCGTGCAGGTGCTCCTCCAGCACCGAATAAAGTTTTGCTTTTTACAATCATCAATGCCATTTATCCAATCACGACGGTGAGTTTTGAAACTTTTCAAAATCACATGTGTAACAAATCATCAAATTTTGTTTCAATATTTCAGAAAGTGATGGAGTCGATATGTAAGGACTCGGGAGAGGTTCTACGCATTGTGATATTCCGAAAGCGTGGTGTTCAAGCTATGGTGGAATATCCTTTTCTAAACCTTGATGTCTTGTTACTACTATATACTTTTTAAGAATATATATTGGCTTTCATGGTCCGCATTAATGTTGTTGTCTTCACAATTCTGCTTCAAAGTAATTCGGCCCTAAGGGAATAATATTGTATGGATCGGTCACTGCGGTATCATTCATTATAGCTACCAATACAGTGTTTATAAAGCAAAAAGAGTGCGCAGGGATACAAGGGGAGGGCATAGTGATACTTTTAAAGTTGTCCTTCATAACTGGTGCTTTATTCTGATACCAAATTCTTAAGTGATCCTAGAGATTGCCGTGGACAAGTAAATTTTTGGTATACATATCGATATAACTGTCTGCCTTGAGCCATGATTTCCCCAAGCTCATTTTAGCACTGCTGATCTCATGTTAGCATTTGTTTTTTCATTCGTATATTTAATCACCATAATGTTATTGGCTAGGCAATTTCAAGCCTATGTATTGCTTAGTGCCAAAGTGTTTTGGGATCAACCGGTTTCCAAAGATTGAATGTTTATCCTTAACAATCTGATGTATCTACGTTTGACAACATACAGTCTGCTCAACGAGCAAAGGCAAGCCTCAACGGCGCTGATATTTACTCTGGATGCTGCACTCTGAAAATAGAGTATGCCAGAGTAAGTAAATAATGTAAATATCATTTATCTTTAATGCTTGATAATGCATGTCTTCGAATATCTTTAGCCCACGCAATTGAATGTGTACAAGAATGACAACGACACATGGGATTATACAGGCGCAGTTGGTAAGTATCTTATAGCTTATCTTTTTAAATTAGGAACGGCGCACAGCGATGATATTATACTATACATTAATATACAACTAATTTCAACATACAAGTGAATTGCGGTTTGACACCGGTGAAATGTATCCATACAATCTTTTACGTATAAATAATGCGTTGCTCATTCATTGTACTTGTGTTTGCCACATTTCACATTACAGCAAAATATTAAGCATCTTTTGCACCAACCTTGAGAGTAGTTCACATTGCTTGCCTCGGTAAACTTCTACAATGTACAAACTGTATTGATAATCATGCCACCACTTGTCTACTAACTATTCACAGAATACAATAATATTGATGTTGCAATGCAACAATATAGTTGTAATATGAATACGATTTTCCTACAATATTGCAACGTGTTTGGCATTGTGCACAGTAACACTTTCTGCGGTTTCGTTAATGTCCCAAGCATATATGTATCTGTCAAAATTTTTCATGTAAATATTGCAGCATAGCCTGAAGAATATATGTGTACAAATAAAATCCATCAATTTCATGTCTTATACACCAATTTATTCGTCAGAAGCTTGTCTACTTGTATATGACGATCCCCAGCTCTGTAATATACATGAATAAATCACACACTTGACCATTGTGTCCTACATTACTGAATATTTCAAGTTCCTACTACTGACAGATAACAGTGATGGTTTTTTTCACCATAAATTCATACACTTACTTAATACTGTTTCGTTGCTTACATCCACAAGTCCGTCCAATTTCTTCATTTTCAGTATCTGTCTACCATCGTTGACTCAACACAGCCTTAAAGTGTTTGCTATCCTCGATTATGTGCCACTAGAACGTCACAATTTGTTGCGGTAACCTCCATATTTTCATTTCGGTTCAATTGATAAGCGGTTTGGAATGTTGGTACGACTATCCCATTGTAATTTATGTCTTGCTAAGTATACGAGACATCGAGCTCAGTTTGTCATCAATATACGAAGGCCTTTACAGTGACCTATTGCTATCATCTGCACACCATATACGGCAGTGGTTCTCAAGCTGGGGGGCGTGAAAACATATAGGGGAGAGGAGGCCAAGATGAGACACGGGGCAAGATGAGACATGGGTATCAGAGGGCTTTTCTATTGAAGGCCTCGGAAGATTAAAAATTTACTGTTGAAGGCACACAAAATGTATTATTTATCTAGTAGTTTACCAGATGTGACATTACAAGACAAAATGATAACGAAACTCTTATCTCATGGTTAATTGGTTTTCGATGTCATCTATATTTGTATATGATGTACCAATTCTTTTTAAAAATGAATTATTTCATGATTATTATATTTTATTCACAATGTTGCTGGTTGATGCATCATTTGGGATTAATTGGTGGTGTAATGAGCATAAATTGCTTGGTGTCTCATCTTAAACACAGTCTGTCTCATCTTACCCTCACCTGGGGGTAAGTTGAGACATTTGAGCAAGGATTTTTGAGGGCCAAGAAATCCATCAGTATGTTGTTCAATATAACTCAAGCCATCGTCATAGAAAGTAGAGATCACAGGCTTTCCATTGGTACCAAAATTAATCCTCAGAAGGCATTACTCTTTGAGTGGCCTTGAATTATCAGAAAAGTGTCTCATCTTGGCCTCCTCTCCCCTACACCTGAAGGTGGTGCGAAGCCGCAGTTAACTGAGAAATTTTTCGAGCACTGCTTGATTTATCCCCAGCTCATGGTTATTGCTTTGTTTTGTCCGAATTTCGTGTTTGAGAATTCTCTCATCAGCAGCCATAACCTTCAATGCCATCAAACTATCCGTTGGGATTGCTAGCATTCCGATTTCTCTCTTTGATATTTTGCGATATCACGATAAGTGGGCACGCGAAATTTTTCACTATCATAAAGGGGGACTTGTCTAAAAAAGTTAGAGAACCACTGATATACAGCAAGCAAAGAATATGTATGTGCACAATTTTGCTACAATGACAGTGCATATCCAACCCTTAACACATTCTGAAGACACTCGAAGAGAGCATAACTGGGACACGCACAACAGGCTGTGTTTTTTCTACCGGGACAGATTGTGAAATCACTGGTAGCAGGAGATTTTAACCGTTCTCAAGCTCGACACACGAGTTTGATTGTCAAGGACGAGTAAACAAGCACCCACAATTGTCATGTAAGTCATGATCACAACACAAGAAGCCATGCTACAGCATATCCAGACAAGGAACAGCCCCACTGGACGACTCAAACACGAATACTTAAAAGACACACACTCGGAATTTCAAATACACGGAGACACAGGAACATGAAAGCACACATCTCACACTTCACCCGGTCGCGGAACGGAAAACGCAAAATCACACTGAGCCGATATCAGTATCACTTCGAGAGACATGACATCGCGCAACACGAAAAAAAAACGGTCCACAGTGTTATAAGACTGGTGACTAACCGGAAACCTTTTGTTTCTCGGGAGCACAGAATGTGTGGACGGCGGATGATCGTCACCTTTGAGTGCATCATCTGGCGCCAAGCCGGGATAAAGATATCGCCGCTGAAGAAGACTGGAAGTATGGTAAACGTAGAAAAGAGACTGCATATTCTCGAGTGGCATGATTTGTGAAACGCTTTGTTTTTATTCTGTTCCACGTATTTGCGATCACGTGCAGTGTTGGTAATGTGCTTGTTTACTTAGATGCTGAGGAAGCCGGCTCGGAACCATTGCTGGGTGATGCCCCGGTGGGATACGAATCTGGGAGCTTTGGAGGTATGTCGGCATGTGCTTGGTTTCACGCAATTCTTATGACGGTTTCACTCGTAAAAATGATGTAAACTTAGTCTTAAACTGCTTTCTACTTTTCAAAATCTAAATCGTGAAAGTAAGTAGTTTCATATAAATACTGTTGCTGTGTTCGAACTAGTCTATAAGCATAACCGCTGCAGTAATTAGTGCAAGTGGGAAAAACCTAATTTAGTCCTCTGAAAAGGCAGGAGTATTTTGTTACTCATCCCCTCTGACAGAGGTTTTGTGTAGCATTTTCAAACACAGCTGAAATGATATTAAGTTTGTGAACAGCAGGCCAATATATTTTCTATTGCGGTGCGCACATGTGAAAATAGCACAGAAGCTAAAAGTGGCCAATGTCTGTACTTGGGTTCTCGGTCAATTTGTCTGTGTACTGGACTGCTGAAGCAACTATGTGTGTCATAAAAAGTTGTTGTTATCGACGACTGATAGAGATGTAAAAGTGTGAAAGTTCTTTCAAAATGAAGTCAGACTGTAGTATGTAGCGAGAGATCGCTTGCACTTTCATTGGATATTGGAAGCCACCCGAGCTACAGACGTTTCTTGTGTCTCTGTCAAATTCCGACGATTCCTTCCAGGCATGGGTATGCCACAACCAATGGGTCAAAGACCGCCAATGCGCGGAATGGGACCTCGGCACCGCCCGCCTTTAGGAGGGCCGAGCATGATGGGACGTGGTGGCATGATCCGCGGAAGAGGCCCCAGACCGTCCATGATGCCTGCGCCAAACCAGGTGAGTTTTGTCTCCGGAATGTAATGATTGATGTGATCTTGAGATATTGAAATTGTTCCTAGATTCCAGAGTACGATTTCAGCCTGGAAGATTACAGTCAAAACGCTGGCGGCAGTGCTAGTCCGGTTGTTATGGTGTACGGATTGAAGCCTGAGAAAATGAACTGCCAAAAGCTGTTCAACGTGTTGTGTCTGTACGGTAATGTGTTGAAAGTGAGTATCTGCAGTTTGTTTCACTTTGTTCGTTTCATTCTCATGAAATTTCCGTCGTCCGACAGGTGAAGTTTCTGAAAAGCAAACCAGGCACAGCCATGGTTCAAATGGGCGATCCGATGTCCGTCGACCGCGCCATACACAACTTGTCCGGCGTACCGTTCTTTGGAGAGAAACTGGTGTTGGCGTGAGTTGCTTTTGTGTTGATGTAGTCTTTCGGAGGTGGTCAAAAACAAAGTACTTCTTCTTCAGAGTACTCGAGCAGGTTTTGAATACTTGTATTACAAAACTGCTTACCCATTACACTTTTGGATTTTCAATAGCCTACAGTTGATTAATTCTTCGTATTGAAATATACCCAAATATTTTTGCTAAGTATAAAGTAGTTGGGAGTACGTTCACGTCACTTCAATGAGTGAAATTGTCGTGGCAACTGTCCGAAAGAACCCCTGTATCATGGAGACTGAACATATATTCGAAAATTGCACAAGTGTTGCTGGTCATTTTGCATCAGTGGTGTAGAACTGGCCGTGTCCGACACATCAACCAAATCTGTGCTGCTTTTTGAAACTACTACCACAGGTACTTTTCATATCTTCGTTTCTACCTGATGCAGTTTTGGAAGTTCTACTTGTAATTGATTACAACTTTACGACGTTACTTCAACTTGAGCAGCAACCCTGACTGCTAGACCTGCTCTGATCTTTTTCGTTCCCTTTTTTACAGACCGTCAAAGCAGATGTACCTGACTGACTCCGGTCAGATTGGCGAGCTGGACGATAAAACGCCGAGCTTTGCCGACTTTTCGAACTCCAAAAACAACCGGTGAGTCCTTGAACGCGATATTCTGGTTAGTGGATTCCCGTCACAAACCCTTTTCAGCTTCACGACCACGGAGCAAGCTGCGAAAAATCGTATTCAGAAGCCTGCGCCCGTGCTTCACTATTTCAACGCGCCTGTGGAGCTGGACGAAGAGAAAATTCGGGAGGTAATTTGTGTTTACGTGAATTCGTAGTGATGGCTAGTGTACCACCAGTGACCTGGGTTTAATGATGAAGCAATGGAAATGTAGCAGGTCCATCACTTCTGTACTTCGAGACCAAGGCGAGGAACAAAATCAATATTGCTGATGATATGAGCCTAGACGACCATAAATTTCGAAGTTGTTTACGAAATTAGTAGCCGGCCATCACCCAGATGAGCCCTACTTATAGTCTTAAATGAATGAGATAATGTAGAGTCCAATTGAATTGATCTTGTTACATAGAAACATATAAGTTGATCAGCATTGGGGTCACGATATATTTCAAATTCCCACATGCAGTAGCTACATGAGATACAAAATGAGCACTTGCACTGCAAAGCGGGAATGTCATTTTGGTTGATGCAAAGATTACTATATTTGGTCTTTTTGACATGCATTTGAATTGCATGAAAGTGTGTCGGTAGAATTTCCCTGAATTTGGATGACTCATTGATTTTTGATTCTTCGCATACCATCTTATGCAAGTCATTCATGTGGCGGGCTGTAGTTTTTAGTTGCATCTTATTACAGATGTGTGATGACTTCAATGTTGAACCGCCTGTAAAATTCACTCCCTTCAAGTCCAGAAGTAAGTATCTCCATGATGTCTTGTCTTGGTTTGAAGGTTGTCTTATTGTTAACCCTGCGCATTGCTTGCAAAAGGTGACAGGAGCTCGTCTGGATTATTGGAGTTTGCGGACAAAAGTGACGCTCTGGAATGCTTGACAATGCTGAATCATTTCAAACTGGAAAACCCAAGTATGTATGCAGTGTGGGTGGCATGGTTGTGGAAATGAAATCAATCAATGCATCACAATATGCCTTAATTTTTCGAAACACGCTAATTTATTATTGGTACTTGTGATAAAATATCAGATTTTAAATAGCAACAGCGTGGCATAGTTTAGTTATATCCTAAGACAGGGGTTCTTAAAAACTATGGGTCGCGATAGCACCAAAGCAATCTTGAAAAAAATGCTTCGCGCCTGTTGCAATTTTCTGTGGATTGTTCGTAAATATTCCAAGTTCGGTACTTATAGACAACAAGTGAGACAAGCAATATGGCTTGATTATGAAGATGTGTCGACCTTTGTATTGCGCAAGTTGGTTTGAGTTTGACACCCCTGCCGTAAAGTTTTGCGGGTGATGACGGAAACCGATGACTAGATGGTCATCACATCAAGATGAACTCTATTTAGGCTATTCCATGGCTAGAATAAGATAACTAATGGCTAGACAAGGCAAGGCATTCATGGTCTAACTCGCGATGTCATTCTCCAAGGACAATCTGTTTTTGTAGTTTTCCAAATACTGCGAAGGAAACATCTCCAAACTACCATATACCCAAATTAGCTTTGCAATCAGCCACACAGCAACAAGATACTTTAGCGAGGGATGTGCCTAGCTTTTGCCTGTCAATGACAAGGCATCACTCCGGAATTCTCTGTGAAATTCCGTGTTAAATTAATATAGTTGACAACACATTTGTACAAGTGTTGCAATGTATTGAATTGGCAACAGCAAGGATAACATATATTATGTGCAATACATTTCAGGCGGAAGGTATCCATACGTTTTCAAGCTGTGTTTCTCGACATCGAGCAGCTCGGCGCATCATTAGCTGCATGTACGAGAAGAAACTGAATTGAAATGGGACTATTTACAGTGCGAAGGGACATTTCTGCAGCAAGCACTAAACGCCTTAGTAAGAAAACCCGGCGGTATTGAAACCACCTTTGTTAGAGAAGAATGCGTTGAACACGTCGTCCATATTGTCTGGCTGCGAGGTGTAGGCCCGTCTTTGGTGATGGTGTCTTCTCCCACCTGCGAGCATGATTGGATGTAGCATAATATAGTAATTAGTTGTTGTTTTTTGTACATGTGGCTATGTTTTACTGCATTTCTCGTACTGTTTGCTAATCAACACCCTGCTTGCTTCCTTACATGGAAATCTCGTGTTGCATTTATCGTAATTGATAGTTGACAGACACGTTTACTGAATGGAAATTGTTTCCTTGGCTATGGTTTGTTATGCCAATAATGATGATGATGTTTACCTGTTTGCGAGTTCCTGGTGTCAAAAGCGGCTCGCATCATTTCGCTCATATCGCGCATGACGTGGCCGATGTGTTGTTCGTGAGTGAACATGTTGGGTACTCTTCGACGCCATGAGTCCCTTTCCTGAAGTGAGAAGGAATGGTGGCTAGTGCAGCAGCTATGTGTAGTGTAGGCAGTAGTCAGATTCTAGAGAACTGTCTCACTTAAGGTAAGGAGCAAGAAATCAGTTATCATTACTACCAATCCCTTTAGTGGTGGATCAGACAAAAATTAAGTGACAGTGCAAAGCCGGCCCAAGCTGTTCTGTGAATCTTGAAAGGTTTTGTAGGAACAATATACCAACGTCCTACAGGAGTGCCCTGCGCAGTACATTTACGAATATAGAATTAAATACTCAGTGCCAAATGGGGATGCTCCGACAACTTAATGTTTTGAGAACGTTCAGAATTTGCTAACACGTACTGCAAAAAAGTCATTGAAGAGAGATTCATTGGTTCGGAATGCGAATAAATCATCAGGTGGAGGATTATGGGCACGGGCCCTCCTGGCTTCTTGCTTGGAGACGTATTCCTCTTGCTCTCTGGCCATTCGTCTTACTGTGATAAAGACAGCCATTAGGTGTTGCGTTCAGGATAGGCATAACATTTCGGACTAAGAATATTTGGATAATATATATATCTACTTCATAGGAGATACAGATTCGATCTGACTGGTAATCATATCGTTATAGCATATATTTCCGTACAGCACCACGTGCATTAGTACAGCAAAGGTCTCAACCAGTGTCTCTGTCTAGACATCCCTGGTCTGAACATTCATGGTATCAGTCAAGCTGTTACAAATGATCGGTGACATTACTTTTTTCATCGCGTCTTCTTTTCTCTGTCATCTCTTGTTGGAATTGCTTCATTTCTTCGTCTTGGTCATACTTTTGCCGATCTTCGACTGAGAATAAAATAATAATACGTCACTTGGCGTAGCCGGATTAATTCAATTGAGTTACCATTGGAAAGGACTCTGTATGCTTCAGAAATTTCCTTGAACTTCTTCTCGGCCAGAGATTTGTTCATGGGATTTTTATCAGGATGCCATTTTCGCGCTAATTCTTTATAGCTATTTGTGAACACATAGAGTTTTCTCTACATTATAGAAGTATGTGTAGCGTCAAAGATGAACTCACGCTTTCTTAACATCATCGAAGGATGCGTCCTGACCTAATCCCAAGGTACGGTAGTGTGCTGCCATCGTTGACAGATCGATTTCCGGCAACCGCACCCAGTCAACTGTTTGGCAGTAGCTAGGTTAGGTACCGGTCAAAGATCTGTATACAAAAATATCGTGAATTACCGACTGCCACCGCGTACACATTCGTGTACGTGCGAAATTATATGTTGAATTCATTCCTCCTCAATTTTCGTATTCAAAACATAATATAGGCAAACATTTCATTCGCAGCGAAATTTTTGAAGTAGGATCTTGGCCTGCATAGTGGTACATTATCGCCACTGGATAAATTTTGAAAATTCAGGTGACAGAGCTGATACTAGAGATAACTAACCTATAGCTTATAGTTTATCTAAACTCAACTTGAACAATGATACGACCAAATACTCTACATTCTTTGCATACATGCTCATTGTTTCCATGGTAACCACTACTGTACGCTGCGGTTGAATAAACTTGCCACTTTACGTGGAAGAACACTGAGGCCGGGCCGGGGCATGAGCATTTGTGCACGCCAGTGGCGAGCCCGCTAAAGACTGGACATTCAATATTACCCTCGCGATTCAGTTCTACCTTTACTTTTAGTAGCACAGGAATATCACTTTTCTACTTGATCACATTGCCGATGGCATAATCATCCAGCCAGCACAACGACTAATATTGACGTCTGCATCCATCTATCAATGCGCTCCTAGGCTATTTCTAAGCAGTTCGGTAACCATCGGCTATTCATTGCGAACTAGCTGGAGTTGGATGGAATAAAAGCGCTCAAATAACAGCTTTTGTCCTGGTGTAGTGATTCACGCTCGCTATTGTTCTTATGGTGACGTCTGACCTTTCATCAACCATGCTAGACTTCCAATACCATAACAATACACACGTTTTGCAGGAATCCAAACAGAATGGAAACGCATCTCAGATTCACGCTAGCAACATGATTTATTGATTCCACAAATCTAAAGTTAATTGATGAGTTGGACGTGCACATGCTCGGAAAAAAGGGCACTACGTGAGATAACTGGCAGTTGCACATATGGCAAAGAAGATTTTAAACCGTTTGTACGGTCATATTTTGAATACGTAAGCACCAATATTTCGTATGCATAATTCACTCCGCGCTGGCAGATGATTGCTGTTGTTCTAGCTGTTTTGATGTCTCTCTCGTTTTGGTGTCTTCCCGGATCTCAATCTGACATTGTTCAATGAGCACCCTCAATTCCTGCATCACTTCACCCTTGTGACTGTGAGTGATTTGAAGAATTTTCAAGGCCTACAGACAGAAATGATTAGATGTTAAAATCGGAAAAGTTGCCATACATATCCTGTCTGCAGCCTTTCTTCAATTATGGAAGGGTGCTAAATGAAGCTACAAACTCAAAAATTTCCAGAAAAATCACAATTCTGCAGCTTACTTTATGACGAATTATGAGCTTACTTTAGTCACTAAGGCAATGCCCATTGAATGGGGGGAATTAGACCCCCTCTGGCTCATCGATTAAGCAACAAAAACGTTTGAAATTATCATTCACACTTACACAACTAAATATATGGCCACGAAACTTGACTTGGGAAATCACGAAAACTGAAACAGTATATAGTAATTCCGTCATTCGTTGAAACAGAACAACACAGACGTAAAAACGGGAAGACTCACCTCCAACAACATTCGGATCGCTTCCAGGTTTCGGCAACAAAACAACAGAATTTTTCCCAACTTCATCATCTGTATTCCGGTGAGTGGGTGTATTTCCGGCAGATACTCCCTGAGAAGGCACAATTAGGAAGAGGTAACTCCTATCGTCACGTCGAATTTTGCATTATACACGACACCTACTGATAATTCTTCAGAGCGAGAACTCCATGAGCAAACGCCTCCTCGAACTTCTCGGTCATGACCGCGGCATCTGTCGCAAAGTCGTGAACCTGTCGCAAGATAACTACATCACACCTACTGTATGACCGGGCAAATTTGACTGATATTGAGAATACGACCATGCCTTCCTTGCCTTGACCAAACACTTCCTTTTGCATAATCAAGAGGAGATTTTGCTGTTAGTCTTCTTCAATCACTACTTCCACCAGGAATTTCCCGTTTATATGTCCTCCTTTTTCAGATCCGTAAATATAGGGGATGAAAATTTGAGTCAAGCGTGATAAGGGGGCGATGAGTCGAATAAGGTTGGGAGCCACTGGCCTATACCAAGTCCTCTGGATCTCGTCACACAATCTGGTGATGTTATGAAATGATGAAATTATTATTAATAAACGTGAACCGAATCAGCTAAGTATCTAATAATGCAAAACCAAGGACCATCCTTTATTGCATCTTAGAAATGGCATTATATGTCTCTAATGGCCATTTTCATTAGTCATAACTCATATAAGTATTCCCGTTTTAAACTCGGAAAACTTTTCGGAGCTATGGGTAACAAAGAAATCCGGGATGCACCATTAAACACTAATCTTTAGGCAATTTACATGAGTACTGTAGTAACATTCTCATTCTTTTCATTTCTACTCAAAGTAGATCGATACTTGTACTCGTTTGGATCTGACTACTTCTAATACAGTAGAATTTAGAATTAGTGACTTTGACCACCCCTCACATCAAATGGATCAAATTTTCATACCAAGCATAGAACGAGAAATCTCAGTGTCACCAGTCACCATCGTACTCACTCTGGCCATGTAAACATTCCTAGTCGGCAAGACGTTTCTCGAGACATAGCCACCCGCCAGCTCCAATACTTCCTCAAACTTGCCGCTCTTCTGCAACTTCTTGAGATCGTCCAAGAAGTCTTTCACCGCCAGTATCTTGGACGACTTCATGGTCAACACTTCGCCGTTGCCGTCTCTCAGCATTTTGTCGTCCTTAGTAGTAACAAGGAGAGATTGCTGAGACACGAAAAAAAATACCCGGTCGCTATACTCACATTGATTTTGTTCGCACACATATGGCACGTGCAAGTGAACCGATATATACTCTGCAGCTCCTGCTGCCTGTCTTCGCTGGGAGCGAGTTGATCAATATAAGAAATGGTGAGCTGAAGAAGATTGCTGCATCACTGACGTTGTTGAGTATAGTAACAAGGCAATAGCTACCTCTTCGTCTTCTTGTAAATCCCGCAGGGTTCGAATGTGCAATCGCAAGCCGTCGAATACTGAAGTGCAATTCGGAACGCAACTGTGATTCATCAGACTGCAACTATTAAAAGAGGATCATTGCGACAAGGTTTGTACCAGCTTCCCAAAGACTGTGAGCAGTATATTTCGCACGGCTAACATGGCCAAAGTAATCGCCAATGGTTTACACAATATCAAATGATGGGCTTTGCTGGCTATGTAACTTATTTCATTCAATCAGCTTTCTTGAAATAATAATGAAGGCTCGTCATCAAAATTGGAATACGAAATACGCCGCACAAACATTAACAACAATCCAGAAACCGCATACCTCAAGTATATTCCTGTTCCAATGTCAGATTGCAATTCTTCATCACAGATAGCAAAACTATTATTTTTCAACTATAATGATAGATTGATAAATGTCACCAAGTGGAAGGAAAAGGTTATGTTCAACCTACTTTGGCACATAATTCCAAGACTGCTCTTATATCGGGCACTTGAAGTGGGAGTTTACCCAGACCCCAATAAGAATGTAGAATGACGACGTACTGTCCGAGTGTTTCTTTTTGCTCATCAGTGAGCCTTTCGTAATCTGGAAATAGCAGACATGAAGCATTCATTGGTAGCGAAATACTGATTTCTAAGAATAGCAAACACCCACTTGATTCCAAGTCCATGATGCAAACCAAGTCTTCTGTTTTGTCCTCATCCAACGAATTTTCCAGTCTCCATAACACTCTGCCTAGCAGCATCACAAAATCGGGCGGCACTTTAGGAGAAACTCTCTTCAAGGCGGCGCACTCGTGCTTATGTTGCAACCAAGCGCCTTTCTGTAATCATATACGATTTGGCATTTCAGATATCATCAAAAATATATATTTGCCATGCTGGTATACTTCACTGTTGTCAGTATTTTCCCTACAGTACATCGTGCAGTAATCAGTTGCACAGGAATGGTTCGTATTAGCAATCTCTTATCAATAATAGAGAACAGCCCTATTCGAGACATGGACAAAAGCAATCATCTTGAACCTGGAAACTAAGAAGCAACGAGCCAACAATGATGATTAAACTGAGGGTACTCAAGCCACGGAGGTTACATGATTACCCCATCCAGTGGTCCTGAATGGATCTTCAAACATGGCGACATGAGGGGAAAGTATGTCGCAGTACAATGATGAAAAGTATGCTGGGCATCTTTCCATTTGGTGAATGCTTAGACCGATAAATAATCATTACTGAATCTGGATTGAAGTTTTTCAGACATCTGAATGTTGTGATCCAAATCAGCTGCTAACAATATCTATCAAAATAACATATACATAATTTATGAAAGAGTGATATAGTTTAATGCGGGACGAAATAGTTACAATGACGCACCAGTGTGGCGACGGACTTTTCAAGGACAGAAGGATAGTTTGGTCAACGGTTAGATAAGGTTGGGCTGGATTAAATGTGAGGTTACGTTCGGTCCGGTTTGGTTGACATGGTTAGAGTACGTTCTTGATATCACCGAGATATATGCTGGTATCAGTGAAATTGCCGAAATGGATCCTCACATTCATTAATATGGTGAAACTGAAAGTGATCCCAAGAGAAATCAGGATCTTGGGTAACCCTAAAACAAGGAAACGGGGGAAATGGCCCAGGCTAAAACTTTGTACGGCAGTCTTCTGTCGTTTCTGTGGCCAAATTAGCTAGCCTATATATTAATAAATTAGGGTTTCTAGATATTTTCATCACGGTTAGGACGAGCGTCTATAATGGTCAGTGTCCAATTGTTTTACCCCCTGATACATTCTAAGTTCAATTTTCAAATTCTTACGGCAGTCCTTTGCTGTTTTTGAGGTCAAATTCGACTCGTACTCATAAATGTGGGTCTCCAACAGTTTCTAGATATTTTCCGCGAGGTCAGGTTGATCGTCTATCATGGTCAGCTACTACACAAGTTCAACTGTCCGACCACGATTAGCTATTTATGATTCGAAGCTTCACCCTCTTTCACATTAAACTGTCAGGGTGTTTCTGCAGTTTCCTCGTTTTATTCTTAGTTCCCACTATGGATCTATCAAGGTCAATGACCGACCGTTCCGCGTTCCCCGCTCTTTCAGCGATTAAGGAATCCAGGTTTCCCGTTTTTTTCCCAAGTTTTAGGGGCCATTTCCGTCATTTCCTCGTTTTATGGTTACCCTGCAAGTCTTCTCAGAAAGTGTGTGAAGGCTGCACTCGCAGCATCACAAATTTTACAACACCTGGCATGTTTTGTTGCAGTATCTCATGAACTTGCAGCCTGAACAACGAAGGAGACTGTCTTGCCTGAAAGGAATAGACACATGATTTGTATTGCTTTTGAACTTTAATGCATACGCTTACTTTGAAAGACAATGATCACATCTGATTCCTTTTTGTTCAGTCGATAGAAGATGGATGAAAGGGTCGGAACTTAGGACTACGGTTCCCCTTTTTATGGGTGATGTACACTTCAGTCCCCGGCCTTTGTCTTTAGCCATAAAAACCTCCAACATATTTAGCAGTCAATTATACTCTGATACATAACACTGTAAACGGGTGGCAGTCGTAGATGGCAAGATTACCGAAATTCATTGCAGATCACATGTATTAATGTATATAGATTGCATGTGACTGTGAAATATTTCACTTGAACTGAAAAATATCAAAACTATACGTGAGATGAGTCACCCCGAATGCCAGCTGGGAGTTCTTGTTAACCATAATGGTGTCTGAATACTGGACGGCCCACAGAGACACTTTGATGACTGATTTGAGTACATAAAAAATAACTACTGTACTTGTTTTGTTACCAAAATGCCGTGTCAAACGCGAAACAGCAACTTTTCTCACCACAGACAGCGGTATGTCGCGTCACTGAACGGCCGTTTGGTGCGTACAGAGATTAATTTCGACCACTTCACGTATGGTCACGGTAGTGCAGTGATTGAAGTATACTACAATATACGATACCATCGCCGCGGCGAATACTCAGGGAGTGTTTGGGATTGGGATGTGGTTTTACGTACGGCATTAGTTACAGGTTAATAGCTAACACCTAAATACATGAAGATGCAGATTAGACAATTTGACAATACCGACTGTGGGGCAGCCTTGCAATGAGTGCACTGTGACTATAGATTTCACTGACTTACGGAGGCCAAATTATCATACAAACAACCTACAGCAAATTCACATTTCTCACAATGATGTTTTTAACCACAGAACATTAAAGGTTAAAGGTTGTTGTGTGCTGGAGCAAATCAGCAAAGACGGAATGTATCATAATAGTGTTCTATGGTTCAGTTCAGTCTATTAGAAAATTTCATAAATTCAAAACACCACAAGACGGCGATACAATGAAAAGATTGGAATGCGCCGAAACGAGAGTCTTTGAAATCAGACACCCACCCGGGCCGAGGCGATGTAAAGAGGAGACATGCACATTACACATGCACTGCACATTGCACACTGAATGAAGAGTTCGTGTATCACCTAAAAATAGTACATTGAACGCTCTCTCATTCGAAATTTCATGCTGGTGATACGATTGTTGATATACAATGTTCTTTCCAATTCTCTACTAGTTGCTGACGATTACCCCTGACGAGTGTCAGCCGAAAATATTCGGGTTCATTTCAATATGAATATACTATTTAATTGTATATTGAAGTTCTGTACCTCCAAGAAGCTCTTTGAATGAAGAGTAAAAGAAGATAATACAAAAAGATAAGCGACAAAATAAGGTGGGCAGATGACATGTGACGGAAAGCGATATCGATATGTCAGGTCGTGAGCCGGTAAACGTGAGGACTGACTAGTATTTATTTAGAAGAAATTGCTTGTTCAAGTCGAAATACAGGCAATTTCTTCTAAATCAATACTAGCCAGTCTTCAGGATTACCGGACCACGACCTAACATCGACCTCGCCCTCCGCCACATGCCACCTCATTTTGTCGCTTTCGTCTTATATTCTCTGCATTACTTTTCATTCAGTGTGCATGCCTACTCCAAGTTTTTTTCGAGACCTTCCTATCTTTTCATTGCATCGCAGTCTTTCATGTCGACCATATGGTAGGCTTACCATACGTCCTCTTAAGAGGATTTGTCCTCTTTTTTGACTTTTTTGAAAGTGTCCTCGGAGGACGGCCTTTTGTCCTCTTTTTTGAGATTTTGTCCTCTTTTTTGAAAATTTAGGTCAGATATAGAGCAAATTGCGGGTGATATGCCGTAAATTGGTACAGAAGTGACGCTCCGGAGGGTATTTCGGAGCGAAAAACGCTATATTGAGCTCCGAGCGCAAAGATGACCTTTTTTTTAGTCATCCACCTAGCAATGCGGAGAAAAAAACGGTATTTTGAGCTCTGAGCGCGAAGTGATGGCCTTTTTTTTAGTCAACCGGTCACAAAAAAGTAGGAAAAATTCACCGGTTTTTGAGAATTGTACTCCAGTTTTGCAAGTCTCAAATTTCTGAAAAAGGGTCCTCTTTTTAGATTTCCAAAATATGGTAAGCCTACCATATGGTAGTTGGACGATGAGGACGTGCGAGTGTTGTACTTATTCGCTTCTGATTCCTAGGTAAAGAAGTCATGGAAATTTTAGGGGCAGTGCCTGCAATGGAACAGATACAAAAACTTGGCAATTTCTAGTTTTAAGCATATATTTTATGTTTAGGCAGGGTTACCACAGACATGGGGTAATCGTGATTAGTAATCGTAATCGATTACGACGATTACAGCATTTTCAAGTAATCGTAATCGCAATCGATTACATTCGAAAAAATTCCGAAGTAATCGTAATCGTAATCGACTACTTCCCATATCTAATCGATTTCTATGTGAAAAGAACGATTACTTTTCATTGGTACAAGGACTATGACATAAACTGAACATTTCTGAACAAGGAACAGATTATACCAGGTTCGTGATAGCACAAGCGTCTGATTTTTAAACGCCACTGCTCAGTGCTCATTGTTACGTCAGAAGCCGCAGTTAACTTTGCGCGTCATTGCGAAAGAAGTATCCACATTCCACAGTAAATACATGTTCGATGTACGTACGTCATACATTAGTGTGATTGTAAGAACACCTGCCGTGTTTTATATCATGTTATGAACACGTTCCACACGCCACTACCTTGCAGCATTATAATTTGTCTCCGTTCTGCCTAGTTTAAAATAGTAACTTATGTGTTGATGTTTGGTTATGCTTATAGTTAAACGCAGTTTGACCGTTGCTGCTTGGCGAGCAGTAGGCCTATCTAGTACGTACGGACACCGGACAAAGATTTGATATTTTGTACTCGTCAAATAAAACATTGGGGTTTCTACAACGAAGCAGTAAAATCAACAGCTGGTGATANNTATATATATCATAACCGANCCGTTTTTGCCGTTTCTCNTAACTGCAGCTTGCAGTATTANNTTGATTANGTTGAANGCAGAATTTTATGTTCGCTTCTTCTTNTTCTCATATGACNCTACTTGAAANGGGCGCCAATCGTTATTTCACAATNATTTACTCAACATTNGGANCTACCGCCATNGCNATGTGCTTANACATNATGTTAGCGTGGGATGNAGCTGGNATCAGGACCAAAACAGCAATTCGTCCCCCAGTCCAAACGTTGGTCTTTGGCCCCCATAGGNTGGCAATCTCAAGTTGAAGACTGAATTTCGTCAATAATATTAGTAATTGCATTATATTACNCTTAGTTTTTAATCCTCTCTCAGCCCCCGATGGTCAGATCTACCTGTAGAGTTTTTTTGTTTGTTTGAGGNAATCATGGTGTTTGTCGACTACNANGGTCATTTACANCAGGCCGATTTTCTACATTTTTGATTCCGTATCTGCCANCTTGTAGCACGGCCCACTTCTAGGCTTTTTGTAAGACACCGCTTACGCGGATGAGNNGGCAAGGAGAAGCCTATGTAAACCTCCAACACTTCGGTAGGAACTTTTGGTGTTGCAGCCATGGATTATACCACTGCGCTATCTCGCCACACAATTACCTACCTGTAGAGCTGGGGACACGTAATTCATAGTTCATATTATCTTGTTATAATTACTTTAGTGTAGGTTGTTAATTCGTGACCTCCGATTTGTTATATAATCAAAAGATATTGTAGTGGCTCAAACGTAGCAGACTAAAAGAAAAACTTTCGTGAGACGCACAAACAAATTGTCATGTCTTATATCATGACTGCATGTCTAGCAACTCAAGTTGTAAACTAATAGGGTCAGTGGCCACATTAACTACAATAGGACTTGAAAACAATTTCATCATGGGCAAAAAAGCATTCATTCCGTCAAAGCGGCCGTTGAACTTAACAATCAAGTCAAAGATCCATTGGTTTGATGGTCTGATAGCATTGTAAAACGTGTTGTAACACCACTTGCTCTTAATTAAGTCTGATGATAAGCAAATTTAAATTTGAGTGCTCATACAAACGCATTTGAGTGTGATTCTGACGTGATTTGAGTAACGAAATCGTTGCTGAGTAGAGAATTGTTACTCGACAGCAAAGGAATTGGTCTCCACCCTTAATTATAAACTCGAGTTTCCAAGCCAAGCAAGTGTAGTTTTTGAATATCAATTTTTTTGTTTGTTATAGAT
>ATSW01007422.1:0-10972 GCA_000444245.1 Botryllus schlosseri
TGTAATTGTAATTGTAATTGAACTGAAATAATGTAATTGATCCAACTCTGTTTTCAACCACTACTGAACTTCGATCGATTTCCTCCGGTATCTGCTTTGCATAATATTCTAAAATTATGCTTTTGCGTTGAGATTTTATGTCATCATAAATGAAAGGAACTCTCGTGACGTACACACCACAAGATTAGCCTTCTAAGTGTTGAGATAGCTACCTAGCTAGGGCAGTGAGTGGTGGTATAGCAGTTTCGTCTGTACCAAGCTATCGCAGCGGACGTCATTTTAGCAGTAAATAGCAATACCAGGTTCCTGCTGTTTGGTCCACAGCAGAATAAGCTCAAGCTGTGGGGAAGGCAGCATTTATGGCGTAGTGAAAAAAGGCGCAGTCAGTTGACACACTGGTTAAAAAGTAGTACAGCTATAAATCATTGATTAATTTATCTAACTTATATTGCACTTACGCATATAGTTTTAGCTACTAGTAAGGCTAAATCTGATTAGTTAAAATGAGCAGACGTAAAAACGTTTTTCGTGACGATTATGAGAGAGAATTCAAAGGTACCTAACGAAGCTTGAAGGGCGAATGTTTTGCATATTGGAATATCTGCAATTGTGACGTTAACCTGCAGGCCATAGGAAAGACCGCTATTTTAATTCACATGATACCCCAAAACACAAGAAGTGTGTCACAATGATTAATTTTAGCCAGTCGATGAATAATTTTTTCACAAGTCGATCAGCACCAACGACCAGAGACGACAAGGCAGCTGCTGCAGAGGGTACCTGGGCAATTGGGCATTCCATACTGTCAAACACCAGCAATCATTCCTCACCAACGATTGCACAATTGCAATTGTTCAAAGCAATATTCCCCAATTCCAACATCGCCAATAAGTTTTCTTCGGGCAGGACAAAGACTACAAGCATTGTTATTGGAGTTCTTGCTCCATGTTTTAAAAATAATTTTGTCTAAACTCGATGCACGGCCTTTTCCCATCTAGGTTGACGCCTCTAATCACAACGAGGTGAAGAAGTTTGGTTTTTCACCCTATGGGGGTGGGGTAGGGCAAGACCAACGTTTTTATTGGGGGGGGATGACGAAGTGCTGTTCGGCCCCGAGTAAAAGTAAACCTAGACATGAAGCACTTTCTAATAACAAGGCGTTGCTGGAGCTTATTGTTTCTGACGAAAAGTATGGAATGTGATAGGCCACGGCTCGTATAAATACAAAGTATGTACAAAAACGCTTTTTCATGCTAATCTAATTTTTCGACTGTCCTTATTTTTAGGTCAATGTCGATGGCAACCCTGCCTATACATAACACACGGCAGTGGTGGTGGTACAGAAAATATGCATGCACAGTATTCTGTATTAGATAGGAATGATCGATAAGACCGTGAAGGTCATCTAGTCTGATCACACCAGCATCAAACAGGTACACTTGACTCTAAACAGTCTGACTGTAAAAAATGTTACGGTAGTTAATAAAATAAAATAAAAAAATTAAACGATGGTAGCAAATGATCAATGAAGCAATGTCTGGACGAGGTAGGGCAACAGTGATAATGTAACGACAAGAGGTGGTCAATCAGGGCTTTTTTGAATCTATTATAAGGCAATTCACGGATATGTGGTGGTAATACATTCCAGATGATAGGCCCGGAGTAGTCAATATATCTCTTGGTTAGGTTGCTATTGGGTGGGGGTAAGTAGATATTTCCTTTAGACGAAGATCTCGTGTAGTGGGAGTGGACATTTTTAGAAGGCATGAAAAAGTCATCAAACACAGGAGGCAAGCTATTGAAAAAATATTCGTGAATGACTTTTGATACTTCGAAACGATACAGAACAGTTATTAATGTACTTATGGGACACTCGGTGCCAATGAACATTAGGTGGAGCCCTACACTAAGTCATCTTNAATCAAGATAATTGTTGGTTNTGAAAGAAAAATTTNCAATTCNTGCNTTGCATANATTNGCATTTATTCTGAATTTCAAGTNAGAATNGGATTAGGATTGGACTCGGATTTGAATATACAAAAGTTATGAATTAGGTTTTGGATCAGGATTTGAANCTTCGAATTTGGATTGGATTAGGACATAGAAATTCCAAATNNGCTCATCTGTGGTGGTTAGTTTATCAAGGATCTACATCATTTTTCGTCTCCATGCTACTCAAGAGTGTTGAGCGCCTATAACGGGAAAA
Source organism: Botryllus schlosseri (assembly GCA_000444245.1). NCBI lineage: Eukaryota > Metazoa > Chordata > Ascidiacea > Stolidobranchia > Styelidae > Botryllus > Botryllus schlosseri. The sequence goes on from ATSW01007422.1 coordinate 2,207, forward strand.
CTTCGGCCATAAGTTTTATGATCTAATATTTGGTCTGCATGACGACTCTGCCCAGGCCGAGACGTGAACCCACGACCGATCAAACTGTTGGTCTACCACTCCGCCATCTCGTCGATATCGTAGTAAAAATTTTGAGTCACTAGTCTTGGCAGTACTCGCAGAGACGCATCTTGCAATTTCGAAAGCACCGCCTCCGTGAAACAATAAAAAGTACGTTTACCCCCAAATAAATCTCAACCCACTTGATTAATTTTCAGACCTTTCATATCTACTTCTATGTGAATGAGTAGAAATTATCACGATAGCTTTTCGCTTATACTTGAGTATTAACGTAGACTCCTTTGACCCAATCTATAAGCTACTTCTATATTTCAACAATGCATGATCTTATTTTAATTGATGATGAAATGCGGCCTACTCATTTTTGTTTTTGTAATTGTGCAAATGAAAAATAGTTCTGGGTGCACTTAAACAATGTCGCGTGTGTCGAGAAAATTCGCAATGTCGCAAATTCGCAATGTCGCAATGTCGAGAAAATTCATGAAACAAGTTGAATTGGTTTAATGAAATCACATTTCCCGATTCTATCCTTTTCCGCATTCGTTGGCTGGGATATCTCAGGTAGTAAAGCCCCGCCATTTTATCAGCTCCCATCGACTACATATTAACGTTTGGCCTCTCTCAACACCCCCTTTAGTGTATTGGCCCTTGTCTCTCGTCAAAATTGTCACCCAATGGGGTATCGCCTACTTTGCGAGCCACTCGTCTAGGGATTTGTACCGACGGGCGCGGGCCGAGACGTTCAGATGACGACGAACGGTGACGATGAAACCTCCGGAGGTGGTCAACTTCCTCGTTGGTACTCAAGTATGAAGTGGAGTAACAATTTACAAATAATTAAAAAAGAAAGTAGGCCTAGTCTAGGCCTGGTTTAGCCTTGGACACTGCCAAGTTGTCCTTGCCATCTGATCCCTGCGCTATAAATTCGAACGCAGTGAGAAATGAATCGACCATCGAAAAGAACGTGAATTTGAAATCACGCGACGTAGGCTATTTCAGGTTGTTCACGTAGGCCTACTTGTGACCCAGCACGACATTTTCCTGGAAACTACAACCTTCTCGTAGTAACAAAGTAATTGATAACACGGGACTCTCCGGAAGCCAAGCCTCGAGAACCTCATATCTAGCCTTTATATAGGTCTAGTTCTGTCTGCGTTCAGACTTAGAGCACCATCACCGAGGTGATGGAAGTATCCACCAAAGTATCCATCAATAAATAGATAATAATCCTTACCGTGTGCCTCATCTCCGTTGGAAAATCTTATCGCGTGGGCTGATGAGACAGGATAATAAATTATTAGCGACATATGCAAGTACCAACCTAAAGTGACTAAATTCAATCGATTACATGGTAAAATTCCACGCTTTGGGTATCTAGAAATGAAATACTTAGCCTACAGTTTTTTTTTTATAATATTGAAATCTTTCGTTCGCCGACAAGCGTTCATATTTCATCTCGTTTTTGAATCGCGTGATGACGGATTTGATTCGGGTGGAAGTATTATATCAACAGGAAAATTACCACGGCATAATAACATCAAGTTTTATACATTAGTGAAATGAGACTATAGTAGTTTCCAAATACAACCATATAGCCTACACTTCCAAGGAAGCTATAATAGGCTTACTATGGCTACAGAATTTTATTCGTTAAGTACGGAGAGTCTGCGGCAAAAATCCACGGAAGTCTGACTGCCTGTGTTTTTCAGCGCTTTTCAACGGATTACAGACCAGCAATACTTCATTGCAAATGAACAGTTCAGAATTATGAATGCGTCAAAACTACATCATCAAAATTATCGCTGCTGTGCCAGTGGCAGGGAGAGAAATAATATCAGGACGTAAACCTGTTAGATAGCGTAATGGCTAAGCGTCCGCCTTGTTGATCGGTAGGGCGTGGGTTCGATCCCCGGCCGGGTCAGACCAAAGACCTGATTTGTAGTAACGTGACTGACGGTCTGTCTAATATACGAGACGTGTAGTTCTCAAGCAGCCATGTATTCAGTGACGACCAAGCCCCGAAGCACCTGCGATGTCGTCACACCCTAGTGGCGCCATAGAGGTACCACTACATCTCCCTTCTCGGGACAAGCACAAAAGCTTATCAGCAGCACAAACATGTACAACGCAAGCACAGAATGAAGACAATAAACAATCCGAATTGAGGCAGTTAGCGGTACAAAGGTATGAAGCAATTGGCAGGCAAGAGGTGAATGAAGAACACAACATATTTACAGTTACACACACTACTCCTATACCTACATCAGTACTCCTCGATGTATCTGCGAGGTGCGGTTCATTTCGATAGCGTGGGTTCGAATCCCACCGCCGCCACCAAGTAGTAACGTGACTGACGGTCTGTCTAATATACGAGACGTGTAGTTCTCAAGCAGCCATGTATTCAGTGACGACCAAGCCCCGAAGCACCTACGATGTCGTCACACCCTAGTGGCGCCATAGAGCTACCACTACATGATTAGTAACACTGGTATCCATGGTTTCCCTGCTTGGCGCTCATGCATTACTGGGATAGCATGGAGGGGTGGTGCATGACTTAGAAAGCCGTGAAGGCTATATCTGCACTTCCTTGTCCATCGGCATATGCACATCATGTACTCATGGTATGCATATGCGCAGATCGTGTGTATGTGTATCATGGGTCGGTGTATATGCCGCAAAAAACATCAAGGACAAAAATAAACTACGTCCTTTCCTTTTGTTACCTACGTATACAGATCGTCCGATCACCCAAAAATCCAAATGGCCACACATTTAAAAAATACTCCAATAGCCGCATTTTAGTCACTGTCCAGCAGAAATCAGCACGAATTGAATACTGACTGGGCTTGAAAAAAAATATAACGGATTGGATCGTTTTGGCCGGGGTTCTATCAGATATGAAGTTGCGATCACCTTCAAGCTAGATTTTAAATTCATGCTACTTCTCAAAACAGGAAATTCGAGGTTGTAACGTAAGTGACAACCTTCTGTTTTATTAGTTATGGCCAACGGACAATGCGAATGAGAAATTGTATTTCAGGAGTTGAGTCGGAAATTGGACATTTTTTTTGGTCAACCAACCACAATTTCGTGGTAATTGTACCATTTTTCGGAATTTTACTCCAGTATTGTAAGTCTGAAGATTTCGAATAAGTGTCCGCCTTTCCCGATTCCAAAACATGATAACCCGCCTATCATATTTGGATGAGAGAATTAATTCCCTATTTGGAATTGAATCTCAAATCGGAAACAGGAATATGATTTACAAATAAAAATTCAGCTCTGATCCCCGCTGTCCTAATATAGCTGTAGCGGAGAGACTACAAAGAACTACTGGATTTTCAAAAGTAGAACTAGAAGTACTTCTCAAAAGTCACAACTAGAATTTGACGTAACGACCGCATCCACAACTAAAACTCATCTAACTAGACTCGATTCCGAAGTGATTAATCACTCTGTATTTTATCGGCGTCGGATCGGTTTTCCAGGCGCGTATCACTACAAGTCTGAAATGGTTGGGTTTCGAATCCCAAAGTGTTACATGTGATGACTCTGAGAGTTAGCAAAGTCTACAAGAACATCACACAACGGAAAACGACGGTGTTCCGATTCACGCCAAACGACAACATGTGTCTTTCTGTAGTTCTGCAACTAGAATCACTGACCAATCTGTCTACCTACGCCTACGGTGATGCTGTAACTCAGAAACACACACACGAAGCCTTCACTCAATCATGTTTTTATTACGAGCAATATTCTTTCTTTTTCTACAAAAATATATACCGCGTACCTATAAGATGTGAAAATAATACGATGGCAATATAACGATGCTACTTATAAACAGTAAAATGCATTTGATTCACTCGACCATCCTAAATCAGAAACCTCTTGTCAATCAAAGTCTTTTTGGCCAGATTATGCCGCGACAACTGGTTCCGAACAAGTCTGAGTAACTGAAAAATAACATATCAACCACGAATTAGTAATGACAGACACTTTGTACAAGAGAATATAGGCAAGTATCGTTCGTCGTTGTACTACTACAACAACAAATTTCAATTATTTCTACCATCATACGCGATGTAACTACTGGAATTGTTTATACGTCCAGATTTCGTTAACATAAAGTTTTTCCATGTAAAAATTAGTCAGTTTTCAAGTGAAAATGATTTTTCAGGCCAAACTACTTCTTGAGGACAAACATTTCCAACAAGAAATGAAGATAAGTAGTACAATTCTAACATTATGTGCGAAAACACGTAATTTACATACACTAGGGCAAAATTTTGTCAAAATAAGTGTTTTAAGGTCAAAAAAATCGCAAAATTTTCATTTTTTGGGTCAAAGTCTTCCGTTGTCACCAAGTCACAAAGCTCCGAGTCACAGGTCAATCTCACTTTTACAATTTTGACGCGGGTCAAATCGAGTCATTTTCGATTAACCACCGAGTCAAGTCAATGACTGCTCAGTTTCCAGTAATAGTCTTGTTAACCCACTTTTATAAGTTGGGTGATATTGAATGGTTTGCATTTATGATATACTAATTTTCCTCACTTTCAACAGTTTCTGGTCGCATTTTCAAGTACCAGTACCAATAGACGAAATCCCAATAGTGTGGTTACTTAAGTGTTCTTGGAAATTACAATGAAATGTCGGTCTTGGCCGTCTGAGTCTCGAGTCTTAGGACTTGGTTCGAGTCATGCGCAATGACTCGAGTCCAAGTCGACTCTTAGTCGAGTCAATACACAGATTGACTCGAGTCCAGTCGAGTCATTTCCGTATATTAAAAAAATGACTTGAGTCAAGTCGAGAAAATCGTGTCTAGAGCTAGACTCGAGTCATTACAACCCTGGTTTTCACCATGAAGATGGCTGCTTCGCCATTACACTATCTTGTCGATGTGAGATCAACCCTCAGCATTGTCACAAAGTGCAAGGCATGGCCGCAAAAGTACAAAATTATTTTTGGTGTGATGTATAACGCATATAAAGCCCATATTCGAACCGCTCACATCAACCATTCTCTTATCACTACGAATGATACTTGAAGACTCGACTAGGAGCGAAATAATCAAATACAATTCAAATCACTTGTGTACCCAATATTGCCAAGCCACACTTACTCATATCAATCAAATGATTCGAATATACTCTTGGAGGTAAAAAACTTCAATGTATAATTGAAAGTTAAATTGATATTGAAATACACCCGAATGTTTTCGGCTGACACTCGTCAAGGGTAATCATCTACAACTAGTAGAGAATTGGAAATAACATTGTACATCAACAATCGTATCAGCAATCTTACCATTCCGACAAGATAAGTTAAAACAGCCGCCAGCAGGAAATTCTCAGACCCGTAATCAACCAACGAGAATAGCAACACGTCGAATAGAAACAGAGCAAACTCGTTACCGTAGAAGAGGATGTCGGCAAAGGAATTTTCGTCTCCTGCGTGAAACACAACAAATTTGACTTGGATCTAAGCAGACTTGCACAAACTGGGGGATTTTCAAATCACGCAACTACAACTGATTTTTAAAACTTGCAACTACCACTAGAACGGCACACTTTCTAAAATGGGGAACTACATCTACTCTCTTTTCAATACTCTCAACTAGAATTAGAACTACACACTATTTAAAATGTGCCACTCAAACTATTCACTTTTCAAAACTCTAAACTGGAACCGGCAACTAGAACTAGAACTACTCACTTTTTAAAACTAGCATCTAGAACTAGAACTACTCATGTTTTAAAACTCTCATCTAGAACAAGAAGTATTCACTTTTTAAAAATTACAACTAGAACTAGATCTAGAGCTACTCGAAAAACCAGTAGTTGAATGACCGTCAACGAACGAGATTGGTGGTTTGTACAAATCTGGTTCATAGTATCAGAAGAATATCTTACCGATGGTGAAGAACGCCTCTTCCGTAGAGTCTTGGAATTCAATGCCCAGAATCTTTTCCAGAAAGAGCTTTTCCCGGACTCGGTAGTCCAAATCTTTCAGCCCCTGAACACGGATTGAGGTAAAATCATCGTAATGTCTTATGGGAAGTGTAACTACTGCAGAGTTTCTCGACATTTTTGATACTCTCGACCCAAATTCCTAAATTTGAGAAGATGATTACTGAAGAAAAGGTAGGCAAACCAACTCACGGCCTATGTGGGAAGCTGGCGACTATGTGCGCGTTAATTGTAATTATGTTACCACTCTGTTGAAACAAATGCTAATTTATGCTATTCGTATACAAGACAGCATTAGTGATATGGCTGGTGTTGAATCATGTCGACAAGCTTGTCTACGTGTGGATTTGAAAGAGTTTGAATGGATAGCAATCGTCAACCTCCATCTATCAAGACTATAATAACATTAATAACGTTTGGAGGTCTCAGCAGGGTTGTAACCAAGTCACAAGGCTCCGAGTCACAAGTCAATCTCACTTTTAGAGTTTTGACTTGTGTCAAGTCGAGTCATTTTCAATTCACCAACGAGTCAAGTCCGAGTCCAAGTCAGCGAGCAGAGGGTCGAGTCCGAGCCAGGGTGTTGACTGCTCAGTTTCCAGTTAAAGTCTTGTTAACCCACTTTTCATAACTCTGGTTGGTGATATCGGATGGTTCGCATGTATAATATACCAATTTTCCTCACTTTTAGCAGATTCTGGTCGCATTTTCAAGTACCAGTACTAACTAACCAAATCACAATAGTGTGGTTACTTTACTTTTTTTCGAAATTAAAATAATATGTTGCTTATGGGTGTTTGAGTCTCAAGTCATATGACTTGGTCCGAGTCATGCGCAATGACTCGAGTCCAAGTCGAGTCAATACACTGATTGACTCGGATCGAGTCGAGTCATTTCCGTGTTTTGAGAAAATGATTCGAGTCAAATCGAGTCATTACAACACTGGGTCTTATGGAACGATTTCCATCTCTATCCATTCGAAGTAGTGCTAAGAGAAATCTTACGCTGTGCGAAAGCCAGATAGAGACCAACAAGTTATTTTACCACGCCGAGTACATGTGTTTTGTGTATCCAATTTGTAAAGAGTTTCTTGGAGGTACAGAACTTCAATATACAGTTGAATAGTATATTCATATTGAAATGAATATACTATTCCACTATTTGTAAAATGATTCGATCGATACAGGATAAAATAAAATGCAAAAACTCTCACATGATCAAGGAACGAAGTGAGAAATTTCTTCATGACGCCGTAAGCCCGCATTTGGTCATTAATAACGTTTGTGTCTCTTCCCATGCCACTTGCAAACAATGTACAATGGTATTCCATCACGCTTATGGCGAATGAGGTATTCTATTCAAAAATAGACTCCTGAACCTGTTGGTAAAAGATTGTGCCCACGAATAGAGCTGGGATGGATGATTCGAGCACTCAAATCTGGATGGAGTATCCATTGCAATGAGACAGAAGTATTGAAAGATGATTTGTTCTAGTACTGAAATGATACGCTCCTTACAACCAAGAGTTAATGTGTCAATTTAAATTGTAGTTGTGATAATATCTTCCACTGTGGAAGCCTCGAAATCCTTGATTGGTCGCATCGCTGCATACGAAACATATAGTAAAAAGCTACATAGGTTGATGATGATATAATCAATCCACAACATTGTCGCAAAGTCCAATGCCGGCATGATATTCTTTGCAGTCATAAAAGGTACATGTATGAATTGTACGCTTCTTTCATGCTGTTATGAAGTCATAGTGACACTCAAATACTCGAATTGAAGCTTACTAGTCAATTCACATTCGAATGAATCAGGGACACGATTCTTCCAGCCATACTTACCAGTCACACTTCATCAAAATAACATTGCACTGTGCGATCTTTAAACCATGGTTATTTCCGGGCATTCTGTGCCCATATCGAGGATCGATCACAGAAATGTCGCTTCCATGAATATTCCTAGTCTTATGCTACATACATTGTTTGCTATGACACGACCAATGCGCAAGGTTCCCACAGTGGGAGGAAAGTATCGATACTATATTTCCCGAGACTCCTAGTTCGTTACTAAAAATGTCAAATATTTTGATTGATACGCAACCTTAATTTGATGTACGTAGCCGCAGTACCAATCTCAAAATATGAGCCTACTGTTAATTACAAGGTTTTTCGCCAACGTGCTGAAAGAACGAAAGTGCTTACCATTGCCTTGAGGCTGAGAACGTATCTGAAAATGCAATAAGATTAGTTCATTCAGTAATTTCTTCGATTGGATAATCATCAGGAGCTATCGTCAGCAACTAGTAGAGAATTCAAAAGATATGCTTATATTATACATCGTATCAACACACATGACGTTACGGGCATGACCAATCAAATAATATCTTCAAGTTCGTAAAACACAATGAAATCACTAAAAGACCAAAACGGTTTTTATCTGGCAGTAAATACGGCGTACAATGGCACAAGGATAACGCAGCGAACGTAGAATATAGTTTTAGGCGATATTTGCAGCACTATCACGAGTAAAATTGAGCTGAAAACAGAAATGTGAAAAATTGATGATATACCGTAATTTTCCATGTATAATGTGCAAAATTTTACCAATTTTTTGCCCTAAAATAGGGGATGTGTATTATACATGGGTACAGCAAGCCTTGCAAAAAAAAACTCGATCAAAAACTTGAAATCACACCTTTCTTCATGTTTGTTTAAATCCCGCATCACCTCTAGCC
>ATSW01007425.1:0-10552 GCA_000444245.1 Botryllus schlosseri
GCCGTAGAAGTGGAGTTATTTCAGTTTTTCTTTGATAATTCTGGGATTATCCTTGATTGGTGGATCGTCCCAGAATTATCATCAAAAAACTTGAATAACTCCGCTTCTACAGCTTGGAATTGAGTCAAATTTGTTTTCCATCGTTTTTGAAGACAGCGCAACAATTTCATAAGGTTGGATGGAAAATTTGAAAAAATTTTTTTTTTGCATTTTTAGGCAAATTCAAAATTTTCAAACTGTACGAAATCCGCGAATATTGGTTGGAATGAATTCAAATTTGGTGTGCATCGTTTTTTAAGGCAACCTAACGATTTAATCACGTAACCAGCAAGATTCAGAAAAAAAGGTTATTTTTGAACAGCCCTAATATACATGTACCCACATTTTTTACTCGTGTTTTTATTATTAGCATTTTTAGCAGTTTTTAATTTTCAAAAGAACACGAGCGTTGCGATAAAATTAATAGGTGGGAAAAAGTCGAAATGACTTAGAAAAGTCTATCAACAAAACCTATAGACAAATAATGGTCAGTAACAACGTACTATTTCGTAGAATTCAAGTAGGTTCGCCGACTTTTAATAGCTATACTTTTTCAAATGGTGTAGAATTATGCCATGATTGCGTAAACTTTCGTAAAGACATACGCATGAGCCGATGGACGATTTGCACATGATATAGTCGTCGTAAACGATGTGGAATGGTTGGAACCCTCCAAATCATCGTCGGTTTAACAATCATAGCATGTAGATATAGATCATCGGTACGGAATGAATGTTCTGATGATGATGATGACAGCCGACCGTAGAAATGATGCATAGCGATTTAGTCCTGGTTAAAGATATTTTCGGTCCGTTTATGACAGAGGTCGGAAGCCTTTTTCATCAAAGGAGCCATCTTCACCATGTATTTTCAATCGTCAATGTCAATCCACGGTGATGTTATGAGATTCGTGGCGTCATTGCAACAAACATCAACAATAACAAAAAACTGTTTTAAACAAGGGCCATGTTTTAAATTCATTATTGTTTTAAATGCAACTCATAATAGACCAGGGGTGTCAAACTCAATTGATGTCGCGAGCCGGATTCAACACTTCAGATCGCTCGCGGGCCATACCAAAATTCCTCAATTCCGATATACCTCAAAATCTATGNTTTTGTTTTCATTTGATTACTCCATTAACCAGCCATAACGGCGCATAGGGGTTTTAGTCTAGCTGCAGCTTTATTCTGAAGCAGTGGAATTGGCAATAATTAGATGATTGGGCGGCTTAATACAGTGCTAAACCGATAAAACATTGGCTGTAACGATGATATAAGTTGGCATATTTCTATGCTCCCTTCGTTTTAGTGATATATTGGCATCAACCCTGCGTATGCGCAGCGAGGAATGCAAAAGATTTAACTGTAAACGTTGGTGTTGGAATTTGCTCCGTATCATTATATCGCGATTCGGGTTTCTCTCGAGGCAGAAGATTTCTATTATATTTCCCATGTAACCTGCATATAAGGGTTTCGTATTGGCGTTTTCGCTTCTGTGAATAACTAGTACTTGGTCAATGAAATGAATGCGCACTTTCTTGGCTACTCGGAATTGCTTGTCAATGTCAGTGACCATCTCTGGCCGTCACTGGTGACGACAGATAGGCGTACGAGCGAACTCGCTGAACAGCGCGGTCTGCACGATCATCGTTTTTCATTCATTAATTTTGACATGGTGTGAGGTTGAAGATTAGAGATGGTGTGGTTGGTAAATCCAGGCCTTCGGCGCGACAACCGGTAATTGACTCTCGGCAGTAGCAGGCTTATCTGGGCAAGGCATATTTACCTGATTTAGTTGGCAAACCACCGTAAAAGCACATACATACCACCATGAACATATTTAATTACGAACAAAACCCTTGAAATGCCACTCTCTATTACCATACTCGCAAAAAACGGTTATATACTTTTTATATTGCGTTTATTTCAATTTTGAAGGTTCACCGGTCTGCCAAATATTTTTCGAGATTTTACCGGTCCGCGCGTTGAGAACCACTGGTCTAGACAGCTCCCGATCCGAATCATGTTAGCGTGACTCGGAAAGTAATCGAAATTATATATTATTATCGGAACTTAAGTGGTTCTTTTCTTGTGAAATGATCATAATGCGACATAAGAATAATATACCCTTACGCAGCTTCCGCGGATATGAATTGGTGTCACTTGCAATGTCACTTGCTTTTGGATGATCATTTCTATTNGTGCGTGGAAAACATTACTACAACAGCAACTGCGATAACTGTCTCTTCAGGCCGAAATTTATTGTGTTAGTAACAGTTGTCTTATTTCTCCATTCCGAATTGTTTATCAGGACGATGATGTTGCATCCGGATCTCTTAAAATTAGTTATAAAATCCATCAAAAATGACCAAGGACACTGTCCTCAGTAAAAGAAATTCTCCTTCGGACCTACGACAGCATTGATGCTAATCTTGTATTAATCTCGTGATTTAATTTTATGTTTTGACTCACAACCTCACGTGTACGTTATATAATGGTTTGGCTTGTTTGGAGTACATGCAGTCATCCATGTCGAAGCTAGGAACTGGGTGTAATGTTCACTGCATTGTTCTGAAATGCAATTAAATATGGGAATATTTGTAAAGTCTCTACCATATTGTCAGTAAATCCAACAAAACAAAACCCTCCACAACTTCTTCATCGTATCGCCAATGGCATAGGTTCAATCGATCTGTATATATTGCAGTGTTGGAATGACTCGTTTCCACTTGTTCGCATGACTTGACTTGACATGACTTGACTTGACTCAAGTCACTTTCCAGAATTGACTTGACTTGACTCGACGTTACAGAATCGTGTATTGACTCATGACTCGGAGCAGAATTTACCAGACCATTTCAAGTCATCAAGTGGAGGGTGCTTCTCGGCAACTGAGCCCTTTTTCATCATGTCTGTGCAGTGTGCATGTACCTGGTGGACAATAAAACAAAGTCCGCCAGGGATTGAACCGAGAGACTATTTAATGCGTGCTGAATGAGAGTGTAATATTGCATGTATATGATTATCAACTGAGGCTATACAGTTACTAAAGTTATACATCTCCGTGAGCGATGCATCGCCTGTTTGTATGCCTATTAAACTCTATATCTGTTCCTCGATTCAGAATCTGCCTTTCAGACAGCTGGCAGATGCAAAGGGCCTTGTGATAACGGCCATTTTATTCAATTGTTTTAACTTGTAATAATACCATTTCCGAAACGTCGGAACCGAGGCGATATACGAGGATACGTTTATCTGATCGGCACGATCTCACCGTGACAATAACATGATAACAACACATGCACCGTTTTAGTAACCGATACGATGTCGCGCTATTTTCAATTCTTCGGCCGACGTCACATCAGTGCTTGCGTACGTCACATGTATNAGAGTGTGGTTCTTGGAAGACAAGCTGTACATTGAATTGTTCTTCTTTTGAAGGTGAGCCAAACAAAACATTTCGTTATTTCCGCCGTGCAATCAAACTGACTTGAAATTTTCATATCTGGATACCAGAAAAATTACAAACATGATCAACATGCGCACAGGATTAGGAATTCTGCGTCATGAATTGACATTTGAAGATTAGGAAATGCGTTTTCCGTGATTCGAGCTATACCACAGTTTGAGAAACAATGATATGATGCCGATTGAAAGATAATTTCCCCTATATTTTCACTCATAAATGAAATAGAAATATCTATGTTTATATCAAAACTGGAGCTTTGCCAAGTTCTAAAATCAACATTGCTAATCTTAGTACAAGCGCAAGTATATAATTATAGGTCGGACTTTTTCACAGATTACTTTAATTAGCAGATTAAGACAATGGCATGATAATCAATGAATCGATCGGGAACATCCAAAATAACACTCATCGATCCGCAAGTCTACCACACATAAATACACTAACCGACTTCCGGAAAGTACTAATTATAGACTGACGGTGCATGTCAAGCGTAACAATATACCACGTGACGCTTGAAATGACACCGTTGCTGCATGAGCAATTTATTTACATATTATTATAATCCTACCGTTGTTATTATAAGAATGCAGCTTTCATATGCAATTGTAATTAAGATGCTCAGATGTTCCCCCGTCGATTATTTTTGAAATCAAAACATTCCCTAATCGTTTATCATTTTATAGAAGATGTCGACCAATTAAAACTAATGCATATGGAAATATGGCATAAAGTAAGCGGAAGTGGTCGAACATATTGATGTTGTTGTTGTTTGTAGTACTCATGGTGCTTTTCGACAACAACAATAATTTACACCAGGCCTATATATCATTTGTTATGATTCCGTATCTGCCGACTTGTAGCACAGCCCACTTCTCGACTTTTCTGAGCCACCGCTTATGCGCGGATTGGATGGCGAGGAGAATCTTAGATAAACTTCCAACACTTAGAAAGGGATTCTGGTGTCGACCTCGGTCGGAATCGAACCAGCAACGCATTGGTGTGGTTGCTGCGATGTCGATGATATTCAATAATGTATTTATATTTAATCGCAACTATAACGAGCATATTTCAAGACAGGCCAAAACTACTTAAAGTCGAAGTAGAAAAGCAAGATCGATCATCGGTGACAGCTTTCGATTTCAAATATGTGTCGCATTAAATAACACAGAATACCTAACGTAGAACACCGAGATCGACTCCAGAATTCCTACCTAAGTGTTGGAGGTTTATGTAGGCTCCTCCTCGCCATCTCATCCGTTTATGCGGTGTCTTATAAAAAGCTTAGAAATGAGCCGTGCTAAGTCGGTAGCTACGCAATAAAATAAAGAAAATTGGCCTGGTGTAAATGACCATACTAGTCGACAAACACCATGAATACCACAAACAACAACAACAGTGCCGCATGCTGGCGCAATTCATATTATGTGAGCGTGTTTGAGAGGCTACATCGACCGCCCATGTTGACAATCTCACTACTATGGCATAACAGTGACGGAAGTCTTTATTGGCAGGACTTTCTACTTTATTAAATCTGAAAAGCAAAAAGTAAGTACTTTTGCCTCATTGCTGTTGAAATAAATTGGATACAGTCTAAAAATGTTACCACTAAGAAATTGAACTACTAAGGGTCGACCAACTATGTGAAAAAAGATGGGGAAAGCGAAAGATATCGTATAGTTGAAAAGTAGAATTCAGGATTACGATAACTGTATAAGCTACATAGATGAATGTGTAACATCCATCCATCACCTGGACTTATTTCTTTTATATTGCTTTGCATAAAAAAAAGAATATTTACATACCGATAACGTCCTGACGTTACGTGGGTGTAGTGCTGTACTTAAAACAAAAATCGATTTAAAACAAACTTGTTTAAAACAAGGCCCTTGTTTAAAACATGTTTTTTTAATTTTTTTAGTCATGAAATCACGAATATTTAATTGTGACGTCACAGTGGATTGGCATTGACAATTTAAAATACAGGATAAATATGACTCTTTCGACGAAAAGACCTTCGGAACACTGACATAATCAGGCCAAAATATATTTAACCAAGAATGCACCGTAATGCAGCATTTGTACGGTCGGCGGTAATCATCATAAGAACACCTATTCCGTACCAATGATCTATATCCAGATGCTAAAACTGTTGCACCGACGACGATTTAGAGGGCTCCTGTCACCCCTCTATGCATGCGTCCACAATTATGGGTGCAAATTGTCCGTAAGCTCATACTTCATGGTTTTTCGGATTATTCGCAGTTTACATAAATACCGTATGATTAGACAACGTTTAAAAAAAACACAATTTTTGAAAGTCATTTGTTTAAAACGCCGTTTGTTTTGAATGCAACCTTGCGTGGGTGGATACTGGGTATCGTCGTTTGTCACGATAGCGGAACATCGTTATTTAGAATTTGCTTGGAGGGCGGTGGTTGATATCAAGCAAGCGATCAAGTAACAAACAATTGATGTTTGACAAATACCGCGACGAAGAATGAATGGGTATTGACACTTAAATTTTATGATGTGGAACGAAGTACCTATAAGGGAACTAAAGAATCGATTATTGTTCAAAAATTCAATGACCCGCTGCCAAGACAAGAGGTCTGTTCTCATACATATAATTGGAGAAATTTATTGAAAACAAATCAACATTTTCAGCTTTTCAATACACTTATGATACCTCTCATGCATATCATCGTTTCATATAGTGGGACTAACCGTGAAATACTCGGGAAGATTTGAAAAATACTTTATTTGCTGTTTTCAAAATTTCACGCCTCTGATTCTCCTCCGAACAAATATTATTTCTAATATATGTGGTCAAGGTCGGTAATCTGTTGAGGAATTTATCGAGAGCATGTAGACAGCTCCGAATGATACCCTGCTCATGAAATATTATCAACCCAGTTAGTTTGAAATGATGTCTCCGTTGCCATTTACTAACGCCCATAGATTAGTAGCAATAAATCTTGAAATACTGAGCTGAAACCTTGGATAAACGGTACATATTACTGACGGAGAATTACATAACATATCTTCGAATATCCATGTACTTGAAGCGGTGCAGTGGGGGTAGAANAACAGTCTGTACTGTAATTCGTTGAAAAAGTGGAACTGCAATCCGTCAACAGCATCGGAAGCAAGAATTTTACGGGTGGTTTGTTAGTCAGACATAATTGGTCGTTCGCTTTGTTTACTCAAAATAATGATTATAATTAATATGGATATGAATATAGCCTACCTACAGGACATTCGTGCTGCTTGCTCTTGCTTTCTCGAGGGAGTTAGTAAAGATCCAGAGTATTCTAAGTATCAATTACAACGCCCGATTAAGTTGCTTTCTCTAGCTATTCGTCTCCTGACGAAATGTCATGCATTCATNCAGAGAGGAGGTATTTTGTAATAAAGCACAACATGATGATAGAAAGCGCACCGGTACACGTGCATGCCAAGACTACACCAGTTGACCTTTTCCTTCACAGCAGACGTTATATAACTCAAACTACGATGCATTATTGTTATTTTCCCGACTCATGTGCCAGAAGTTTCATGCATGAGATCTCCCTGTACAATACATCATCAAATTATTCGATGCGAGCAACTTCAATGCGCATTTGTAACTGTCAACTATATAATGGGGACAAACGTTCGGTTTCGGTAATCCTCTCGTGACCGCCTGATGTTATTCGATTGCAATGAAAAATACAGAGCACCAATTCATAAGCTGATAAGAAGACGTGAAACCGCGAGTGAAGAGTTTAAGGTACCAATCAACGAGAAGAAAACGCCAACATAGATATAACGCACCGATATGGAATATAGTTTGTTGCATAAGGTAGAATAATGACGCGTTTAATTTATAAAGAGTTTTTAAAAGAATTTATTGAAATCGATGCGAAGGTTTTCCGCATTCTATTACAATATCATATTGATTAGTACACTCTAGCACAGGGGTGGTCAGCCCGTAGCCTGCGTGCCAAATGTGACTCGCGAGAAGGTTTCGAGTGTCCCGTGAGATAATTTTCGAAACTAGTTACAATATCAAAAAATTTTGTGAACTTGCAAGACCAACCGAAAATTTGTCATGTTGTCAGTTCGGCAGAGTATCGGAGTGTGTGCGCAGGCGGATGTCTATTGCGTCACCTACGATCTTATGAAACTTGCCAAGCCCTGGGTGGAAACCAGTGGGGCCCGCAAGGGTCTGGATTTGCATTACGACCGTGTCCTGCCACCCTACTCAAGGGGGTTTGACGACCACTAAGGGTCTTCTTCCACAGCCATATTCCAGATCAGGGGTCACCAATGCGATGCCCACGGCCCCCAGGTATTCCGCAAGGACCAGATGAATCTCCCACGGGCCTGTTCTAAAAATAGATGGAGTAACAGTCGTTACCAGCGAGCTTTTACATAATTAGATTGATATATTTAGCTGTTCTTGTGTAAATCCCACTGACATATAACTTGGTTACTTCCGCCATTAACCCGCTTCAAAATTTTAGTGTTTTTTGGCTGTAACTCGTTTTTTGTTCACAATCGAGAAAACATTCTTCTTAGAAAAGATAGAAATATGATGTTTTGGCAGATTTTAAGCTATATATCATGACTCTACGACCAGTGGTTCTCGAGATGGGCCGGTTGGAAAATGGGGGCAATCCCCTAAAATCAATTTTCATGAAGTTTTAGGGCAATTGCCGGGATTTAAGAACCATCTTTTTTTTATTTAAAAAAAAGTCATTTTCACTCCACGCTAATGTTGATGACTAAAATATCAGTTCTGACGCAATGGCGTAGCCAGCGGCCATCCACATTTCTCGGAGATCTTCGTATATGACCATAAAGTAGAATATTTCGTGGCAGATCTTTTGACTTGATATCTTTCTTAGCTCTTCGCACGATTTATTGACACTCGATTTCTTGCTTTTAGTATTGGTGCCCGCTCCTGAAAATTGAAACTGCGCCCAATTTACGGGATTGAGTCTAACTATATTCGCAATTATGAGAGAACGTGTCGTCCAGCATCTGACTTCGCAGCTACACTCGCAGAAAGATCGTCGGCGATGAAACCTTTGTACAAAATGATAGACGCATGTTCACTGAAATCTTCGATATCGATATGTCCAAGCGCCGATTAATCATGTCCTGACCAAATGAGCCCAGCAGTATACAGAAGCGACTCACAATAGCCTATACAGTATATGCAACTAACATTAATATTGACCGAATTCATTCATTAATATTGAAAAAAGTCAGCGCCTGGCGCGGCTAAGACAAATTCACAGAGTTTTCATGGCATAATTGTTATCGATTTTTATGCGTAGCAATATAAGTCCGATTTTACAATTACCTATTCTGGTTCGCACCTATCGGACGAATAAAAAAGGACATCAACATTCTACTGGCCCACGCAGGGGTTCGTAAATCTCATGTGGCCCTGTGACCGTAAAGGTCGTTCACCCCCGGTCTAGCACGAGCAGAGCCGCTCAATAATTTAGGGTTGAATTATCTTTTATGCCGTCAGAAACCCTTTCTTACATTGTGCAGAATATTATATCGTCCCAATTACATTTAATATGATAGCACATCAGGATGGAATTATGTAATAATTGCGTCACGCATATCACGGTCTTTCCGATTTATGCAATCCAAGCAAGTACCATAAAACGAACGAATCACGCACCATATCAATCGACGGAATTCTCAAGCATACTAAAGTCAGGATAGCAAATATACGGCCAATTACCTCCTATATACTAAGAACGGGGCATAACATTGCACGATACGGAAGTCTGGCAAGATATGGAGCGAAATAGAAAAATTGTACATGTGTACAAGTATGATATGGTATGAAACAAATTTTCATGCCTACCAATTGACTTGACTACTTTTATTTTCACCAAGATGAATATGCTAGCGAAAGTCGCTAGTTTGCACCTCTTAATGACGAAGCCACGATCAAAATTCATATTCTTTCATTTACCTCCAGTTCAGTGTGATCGAATAATCATCCTTGAATGGTATCTTCGTTTGAAAATTCTTTTGTTGAAAATTTGACCTGAGGTTATAGTGCATTCCAGTGCATAAGCCGTAATCAACTAACTGGCCGTCAAATACCCATGTTAAACTGCCCATTTCCGTTAGATTCCGGACTAATCTACTTACTCCTGTCGGCTTACTATAGACACCGAAATCGCGAGTGGCCATGTTCTGCATAATTACTATAGGAAACATCACGGTCGCGCTTAAATTTATTCAGATTCACAAATGAATTTCGTCATTATTATTAGGATATTCTCATATTGCAATCAAGTACTCATCCTTTATCACACTATGTGATTCACCCCATCAGAATTACTGGTGGAGTTGATAGAGGTAGCGTCTTCGGAAATTTAGGGCAAGTTGCACATGACATGATGATGCATCTTCGGGTGAACTGATTGGTATTGGTCACTATGTTGCATGCTATTATTTCTTGACCTCCCATCAGGATTGTCGGTAGCCTATAGTGGAAATATATTGGAATCGCCTGAACCAAATGGTTCCCAACCTTTTTGGATGTCGGAACCGCATTTCAAGCTTCAGAGTACGAATGGAGCCGCATGAAAACACTCGAGTATAGGCTACTTATAACGAAAATTTGGAGGTAGGTAGCCTACCACTGCTCTCATGCCTCATTTTAGCATTCATATAGAGCAATTGCTGTCGTCTGTCGTCTATTATATTTTGTGGCATATTTAGAGGTCAATCACAGCCGCATGTGGCTCTGAGAGCCACGGTTGGGAATCAGAGGCCTAAACGTACCAGAGACAAATTTCTTTCGTGAGAAGCACACGATTTCGAGTTGGTAATTCTAAATGGGACACATCCTTTTTATCTACTGTTGCGTCTGTACTGTGGGGCTCAGATTGCGAAGGACGCTACTATCAATGTTCCCTCTAATTTTTCACGAGTCTGCGCAAACACGCCAACTCACTGCGCAGGCCCTCGGACAACTGTGCGCAACCACCCTCCCATAGGGTAATAAAACAAACTTCTGGGG
>ATSW01007426.1:0-21189 GCA_000444245.1 Botryllus schlosseri
GAGATGAGCGGATTTGAAATTTCTATGTCCTAATCCAATCCAAATCCGAAACTCCAAATCCAAATCCAAAACCTAATCCATAACTTTTTCATATTAAAGTCCATGTCCAATCCTAATCCGATTCCAACTTGAACAAAATTTCACAAATCCTGTTTTTTCAAAACTTAATCCTAATCCATGCTCATCTCTGCGTTAAGAGAAATGAACCTTTTCATCATTAGTTTTAGTTGGCTGTCCGTAGTTTTTCATCCATGTTGATGGCAACCCTGAGTACAGAATAAACGGTTTGAACACATGTTCAGCAATATTTGCAATACTGAACGATAGCATGTGCTGACAATTTAAATTTCCATTGTCCATAGGTACCAGCAGAGGTCTGTCTGAGGTATGATCGTGATCGACTGGTCGTAATACCATTAGTTCCAGGAATTGTGAAATTCCTAATTATATCCAGAGATGCTCGGATTCCCAAATTCGGGATCCGAATCCATCTGGCTCAGGCTGGAAATTGAAAATTCAGAGTCCGAGAAAATCCGGCTAGTGAATTTCCAAATCAGAGTCCGGAAATATCCGGCCAAAACTATGCTAATTTTTCTTATATCAACGGGAAAATCCGGCTATAATCCGAAAGCTAACGCAAATTTAAAATCCGGATCCAATCCGGCTACGTTAAAAATCGATGAAATCCTGCTCCGGCTCCTGAACCGGACTGCGATCATCTCTGATATATCTGATGATTAAAGGGCATTGTGTCTTATGTATCGCGTTGCAAATCGCGTGTCTTGAGCGGCTACAGATGATAGAACCGCCGAACTGCGTAGCAAGGGCGCTTTGTAACCTGCTTAGCTGCAGGCTTCTTCATTCGCTCTAGCCCTAGCGCGGAGGAAGTAATTATTGAAAAATAGAATGTGTCACGGATTGATGAGAAGATCCGTACAGAATAAAAAGTAATACGAATCACGATAATAAGGTAAGCACTCCTCCACTAATACACCAATACCATTTTGTTACGGGCAATTATCATGGTGGTTATCTGTCTTCTTCAATGGCAGAGCAGAAACATATATTACTATGGCGAATATGAGTAATTTCCTGTGGTTGCAGTAATCTTATAACGTATGCTAAAGGATACGCATGCACGCCACGTAAAATGTGCGTGGTAACTCACTTATAATTTCTGAAATTTATAACAGTGCACGACACGCTACCTTTGAGTATCGTCCGAGAACAAGGCTTTCGTCGTGCGAAATCAGTGAATTCCAATCGTGCCGGAAGTTGAATTCTTTGTTTGTCTTCCCCGTGTTTCTTTTGTTAATGCTAATCAGGGTGCGATGAATCGGAAATTTGGTGTAGAATGTGCCAGCTGTGGTTCCTGTCACATAAAAGGAATCTATCAATATATGTGAATTATTACAGAATAAACGCTGAAGGACGCATTTGCTTAAAATATATTCAAAGTGTAAATGATTTAGATGCGTTTATTACCTGCAATCCGTCTGTCACCGATAATTAAATAACAATTGTCTATATTCAAAAATATGATCTTGTATTGCTGGTTGAGCCAGTTGAAAGTACATTGTATTGACAGAAAACCACACGTTAGCATGAAGCCCGACACCAACAGGTTGGCGAATGTATAATTCCCGCATCGTCAGCGTTGATGTTTTCGACGCAGTTTACCAAATATGCAATCAGTATCATTCTACAACACTATATACAATACATACATATGTAGACAGCAAAGATCTACCGAGATGTACCCGTACAACACGGAACGGTACATTTGCGGACTAGGCTAATTCGGCAGTGACAATAAGGTTCTTATTTTAAACTTTGTACAGTACGTATACCTACGTACGCACTCGCACCACGAACCACGGCGAAACTGTATTGACTTTGTAACAGTCGTTTACCCTCGAGAAAAGAAAATTTCCTATGATACATAATGTCACCTGATACTCAGTACTCACCTTTCTCATAAACTATGTAATCGCGACCGGCGTTTTGCAAGAAATAGGCAATTTGTAGTCCACCGGGTCCAGCTCCGATAACGCAGTATTCATGATGTTTGTTGGTTTCCTCAGCGATGGCAATTGTCGCGGCCAAGGTTAGACATATTACCACGACAAGCACATAATTTAATCCTGCCATCTCTGGTCACTATATAATACATACGACCAGAACAAATCGTTAGTCGAAAATACTGAAAAAAAGATGCTTTACTTAGAGCGTGGGAGGCCGACAATATCCATTCACCAGACAACATCCATTCATCAGACAACACTCACTGCCCTAAGCAAAGCACTGTTTCAGTTTTGCTGAATTGAGCCATCGCAATTACCCTGGCTAAATTCATATTCCCTAAGGGTAACTTATGTAGGCTTGGTAAGGATTATTTCCATGTTATGCAACCATTGGCCGTCCAGCCCTAGGCTAAGGCTTTTGGTGTAATTATAATATACATCACCATATGGCGAGTTTCCTGTGTTACTCCACGCCATCGAGAATTTATAACTTCCTACAAACGCGGAGTATATACGAGTTAGATATAGACACCAGCACGATTTGACTGATTTGAGTGGGCATGAATTTCGCGCAACGAACACTATTACACTCTAAGACCATCTTTCATAGACCATCGCCATTCCACTAATCTCAAATCACCACAGTCAGATTGCGCTCACCTATACGGGTGGAAAACTGTCAGGCGAGCTCTAATTCTTTCGGTCTTCCGGGGTACGGAACTTTTTTAAAAGCAGTCAAGCCCAGCTATAATGTTGCGATGAAATGAATTACTTTTCGGAATTAGAATGGCAATTCCGTGAAGCTCAACTATACCATTTTTAAAACTAACAATGAGATATCACTATTAAACCGTCGAAGTGAAACTCGCTGCACTAATACGTGGCACGTCACTTCCTGACAATGGTAGGAAATTCCGTGGTGCATCTCAATAGGTGAATGGTCGTTGAAAATCCGTCGTGAAGCAAGGATTTTCATGTCACATATTACCAGTAGAACTGGGCAAATGATTCGAATATTCTATATACGCTCTTTACCAATATAAGAGTTAATTATTCAACTAGAATTTTGTTTTCGATGCTACTTTCCATGGCGAAGGGCCGAAAACTCTGATTTGTCCTATCGCAGCATACCAAACTTGTAGTGCAAAGCCACGTTATTAGAATTGACGTTTCTATGAAGTCGCGATCCACCCGCAGCTTGTCGAAGTAAATGAAATAGGTAGTGCTAACAGCAAATAATCTTCAATGTGATGTTGGACTGGTATTCTGGTCACACAAAATATGTACTTTGAGCTTTACACATCATATTGAGTGCTATTCGACTCGAATCAGAATCGAATCGCTCATATACTCGATTTTTCCGAGATCTAATTTCCAGCCAGCAAGGTTCTGTATGCTGCTATTTGAGCTACCATATAGTAATCGCCGCACGGGCTACGACTCCGCTGACTCTTTGGAGGTTTTGATAGATGGCTTGAATGCGACAATGTCCCTTTGAGTAGGCTAAGAATGCCGCTCTTGGCCACTTATGCATAGGACAAGTCCTTGAAACAAACTTACATCCATAACCCGTCTTACAAGATTAACACGATTCCGCACTCAGTTGTACATATAGCCCTAGCCAGGAAGAAGATTTGAGAGGATCGGCGGTGGATTAATTTGATAGGGGTGAGGTAGGGAGTCGAAATTTCTTAGACCAGGGGTTGGAAAACCTTTTAGCTCGCGAGTCACATTCAACAATTGAATTCATTAGCGGGCCGCACCATATAAAATTGGGTCACTAAGCCAAAATTTAATATAGTTACTTGATTATATAGTGACAGAAGACATGAAAATAATATATAGGTATTTTTATATAGAAAACCAAACATTGATTTGCCACAATTCTTGAAGCTGGATGTAAATTTTGTGTGGGCAGCGATATGTTCATAGATTTGCTGATTGTACTTTTGGTTTGACTCCAGGACACACAATGATGACAGCATCATAACCGAATGTTATCTTTAAATACGCTTCTACAACATATAAATCCAAATACTTCTACACATATAAAGAACGAATATATCTAACACATTCGCGAATCAGTTTTTCTAAGTACATCACTAAAAGTAATAAACTTGCTCGTGTTGCTAATCTAAAATCACACTCGTGGTCCGAATTAAGTCATTTACGTTTCACTTTCTGTAATGTTTAGCAATTGAAACCTTTCAAAATGCATGGGCTTATCAATGAAATGAAAAATACTATGGTAAGAACAAGAATATAACTTATCATTATTATGTTGAAAAGTTTATCAATATTTGACAACGTTTCTTTCGTGGGCTGCACAAAATGGTGTTGCGGGCCACTGGCCGAAGTTTGCCCACGCCTGGCTTAGACAATGACATGGCGTTATCACTTTATTACTTTTATGTCGTTGAAATTGCAGATGGCATTAAAAGTTGAATTTTTAGAGTGAGCAAGGGTGCCTTTCATTCCGCGCCGGTATATCAAATTCACCTGATAAATTACAGTACAAAAATGTAGCAGCGGTATCGTATTTTACCCTGGATAAGGGGCAACCATTGGCCAACCTTTTCGGCCATAGGGCCATATGAGATTTACGAGTCATTGTGCGGGCCACTTGAATGTTGACGGCATTTTTATTCTTCCGAAAGAAGCGAACTGGATTAGGTAACGGTGAAAACAATATTTATATTGATACGATGGTGTGAACGTGTGTGTGTGTGAACACTGTGAACTTCAGAAATTTAGAGGTTCACGTTCACAAACGAATCTTGGTAGATTCTGCACTGTGAACCCTTTTCATATACTACAATTTTCATGCCATTATAATATTTGGTGGAAATTTATTGCATTTCAACTGCGGGCCACTCTGCATGGCGCTGGCAGCATAAACAATCAACACGAGCATGTACCTTGACAATCTCAAAAATTTTACCCGCTTCGTTACAAAAGTTTACTCGAAATATCCAGCTTTCTGTTTGTGAATATTTAGTGACTCTCTGCTGTGAGCTTGACCCGCAATCACACAACATCAAGAGCTAAAATACGTTACATGTTTAGTAGGGATGGTGTGAACGTGAGGTTCACGTTCGCGTACTGTGTGTGAACCTCGGAAATTTAGAGGTTCACGTTCACAAACGAACCTTGGTAGGTTCTGCACTGTGAACCTTTTCCATATATTACNATTTTCACTTCATTANAACATNTTTNGTTGAAATTTATTGCANTGNAACTGCGGNCCANTCTATGTATGGCGCTGGCAGCATAAAAAATCAACACTAAACGAGCATGCACCTTGACNATNTGAAAAAAATTANTTGCTTTTTTGTTACAAACGTTTGCTCGAAATATCCAGCTTTCCGTTTGTGAATATTTAGTNACTCTCTGCTGTGAGCTTGACCCGCAATCACACAACATCAAGAGCGAAATACATGACATGTAGTCAGCGAATGATGCTTATTCAACCAATCAATAAAATTGATATCGTTGTCTGATGTAAAAAATCTAGCAGGTGTACGCGGATAATCTTGACTCCATATCATAAAAACCACCTCCGCGCGATTGGGGTGTTGGCTACAGCTGTATAACTTGTTAATGGGGTGATGTCGGTAGCAAGTATAGAAGGAAACCCGTTTTACACTCTGCTCAATATCAACATAGCAATACTCAGTCGCCGAATACATTGTCCGGTGTGGCCTAGACCGTTCAGGCTTATATTCCCTTGTAAATCCTCTTCGAAATTGTTGGCAAAGCCACGGAAGATATTGATTTTATGGGATTATCATATCATTTGATTGCCCCAGTTGATACATTTGGCGACGTTAAAAACGTCAATATGTACTACAGCATTGTGGCATGTCGTCGCTAGGTATCGTGTACATTAATAGGCTATCACTTCACTGAAATGTAGGGTTGGACTTAACAATATCACGTCACGTGACGTCATGAGGTTCACGTTCGCGTTCACACAGAACCTTACAGAAAGATTCGCGTTCACACGAACCTGAACCTTTCAGAGGTTCACACCATCCCTAATGTTTAGGTAGTCAGCGAATGATGCTTATTCAACCACTCAATAAAATTGATATCGTTGTCTGATGCAAAACATCTAGCAAGCGTATGGGTTCCATCTCGATTTCATATGTTTATTGTATCATAAAAACCAAATCCGTGCGATTGGGGTGTAGGCTACTGCTGTATAACTTGTTAATGGGGTAAAACCCGTTTTACACTCTGCTCAATATCACCGTAACGACTAGGGGTGCATTTAAAACAAACGGTGTTTTAAAATACTTTCCAAAAATCATGTTGTATGAGCCTACGGACAATTACCAACCGATTTAGCTGATGTATATCGATATGGGATGGTAGGAACCCTCAAGATAGTTGGCTCAGCAGTTATAGTACAGATATTTCGTCAAAGGAGCTATATTTACCCTATATTTTCAATTATCATGATCAATCCATTACTAGGACGTCACCAACGGAATATTCGTGACGCCATGGCTTTAAAAAAAAACATGTTTTAAACATGTTTGTTTTAATTGATATTCGTTTTGAATGCAGCCCTATAGTAGCGACACTCAGACGCCGAATGCATTGTCCGGTCTGGCCTAGACGATTAAGGCGTAAGCTTATATCCCTTGCAAGTCCTCGTCGAAATTGTTGGCAAAGCGACTGAAGATATTGATTTTATAGGATTATTATGTCATTCCATTGCTCCAGTTGATACATTTGACGACGTTTAAAAAGTCAGTATGTACTTCAGCATTGTGACATTATGTGATCCGAGTCGTCGCTAGGTATCGTGTACATTAATATATATCACTTCATTGAAATGTAGGGTTGGAATTAGCAATATGATGTCACGTGACGTCATGAGGTTCACGTTCGTGGTCACACAGAACCTTTCAAAAAGGTTCGCGCTCCCACGAACCTGAACCTTTCAGAGGTTCATACCATCCCTAATTAATGCACATCAAAATCAATATCAATTATGATATGAAGTTATTTCAAGTTCATGAATAAATTCGGTCGATAATAATGTTACTTTTATATATTCCGGGTTGCCTCTGCATACCGCTGCGCTCATTTGGCAAAGACAGGATTATCCGGCGCTTTGGACTTATAAATCGAAGATTTCGGCTAATATGCGAAATATTGTACTTTACGGTTGGTCAATGGTCATGGTCATATACGACGATCTACGAAAAAGGGGCTGGCCCTTGCTACGCCACGTCGCCAATGCGTCGGAACTGATATTTTAGTCATCAAAATCCCAAATTTCGCGGTCAGACTAATCAAATTTTGGGTATTTGGCTTTGTTAATTCATTTTTTGATAACATGACAAATTTCGAGAATTACCCGCAGGCCACTGAAAACCTTCTTGCGGGCCACTGGTTGGCCGCCCATGCCCTGGATGATTACGCAAGTGTACCGCGAGCAATTTCTTCGAAATTTTGAAATTATGCGCAAAATTATTCTACTCTATAGCAAGCGATCAATAATATAAATCGAACCTGATGTGAAGTTTTGTACATTTGACAAATCAAAATTGATGTTCTGCCCGCAATCTTTATCGAATATCCCCCGCGAATTCACTTTATCCGACACCTCACATGCCTTGAATTGAAGGCTGAATTAAGTTTTGCACAATACGTTGTTTGATCGCAGAAGGAAAGAAGACAATCGCCTGTATGACGATGCAGTTTTCTGATCCTCATTGTTGTCACCCCAATCACCAGCGAGAAGTGAACTCCTTTGGAAGTGACGTTCACGTGTACAAATTCGAATTACAAACATAATCATCCACATTGCCATTGTTAGGTAGCGTGTCGACATTTCCGTTAGATGTAGGCTTCTTGCACAACGTTATGTTGCCGCGCGGCGACGAATACGAGAATTGAGAAGTAAGGTTGATAAAATGATATCAGTTAATCATATTTTCTCGCCGCTGAGGTTATTATCCAAGTCGTTTACCAAAACGTTTGAAGTTTCAACGAGATCGCAACAGGCCAGTTATGTGGTAGCGGAGGTATTGGCTCAGAATTCAGAGCCTCACACACACGGAAGGGGAGAAAGTTATTCTTCCGGCTTGAACTGGAATTGTAAAAAATGTTTGAGACCAAAGCTGCAGATGAATGGAAAACGATTCCCATGTCAAATTTTACCATTCGTAGACGTATTTGGGACATGTCCAGAGATATTAGAATATTTGGTAGATATCTTTGACCGCAGCACCTAAATAAGACAAATTCCATTATGCAAGGCAAGAAGGAAATTTCTTGTCTTCAACATTGTAGGAGAAATTAAAAGTGTGTCAGTACGGGCGGAAGCAGGAACTTGCAGCATGTTCTCCCATTTCTCCGAAACGAATAACAGGGAAATCGTGCCATTAGTTTGTCAGCATCTCTAATCTTTGCATGCAAAAATAAACACTTATTTTCCAACACTATATAGCAGTGATCGGGGACCTTTGGCTCTTTTGGGTATGAGATATGGCTCTTTGCCAAATATATATTTTTGTACTGAATTGATCAATATTGCAGCCACTTGTTGGTAAATTTTCATCACGGCTAGAATAATTAGTCTCGTGGCAGTAGAAACTCTAAACATGTCGCTGAGAGGTAAAACAGTGCCGTCTTCAGGTTTAGGGGCTCGGACCACCTCTTTTCAAAATCCTCAAATTTAAATTACTGTCACGCCGGCGGCCAATATCACCCGCGAATTTTATGTACTTGACTCGAAATCTTTAATTGTGCGATACGTTCATTAATCAAAGAGCATAGCATGCATGGCGACGCCCATTTCAAAATGCAGTTTTCAAATACACATTGTCTTCCTGATCTACGGTGCGAAATGAACTGTTGTGGATTGGATTCATAATTACCAACTCGAATTAGAAACAACGCCATAGCTATCCACGTTCTTAGATCTGTGTAGTACTGGCGATAAAATGTTAGGCGTGTAGCGCAACGTTATGTTACGACCGAATACTTTCAGAATTGAGAAGTCGATAAGTATTAATATTATCCCAATCATTGTGGCAGTCACATTCGATTAATATCAGTTATAATAAATTCTAAGCTACTTACGATGGATTGCGTTATCAATGGTGAGGCATGGCCATTCAGTGCCTTACCTCTCATTTCGAGCTTTATTTTCGAACAATACCAGTTTTTACAGAGAAAATATGGCGCGCACGAGGAATGCCATATGGTGAGTTCGAATTAGTGCTACCATGACGTCATGAATTTTCAATTGTGACGTAACAGTTGGTTGGCATGTATGGCTCTTTGGGAGTTGAGATGGAA
Organism: Botryllus schlosseri; assembly: GCA_000444245.1. Lineage (NCBI taxonomy): Eukaryota > Metazoa > Chordata > Ascidiacea > Stolidobranchia > Styelidae > Botryllus > Botryllus schlosseri. The sequence goes on from ATSW01007426.1 coordinate 9,345, forward strand.
AAAATAGGGCCAAAATGGCTCTTCGGACAAAAAAAGGTTCCCGACCACTGCTATATAGCCAACGAAAACTATGCATGGGTAAAAATAACGATTTTTGTCGCAGGAAACCCCCATTTTACTTTAAATCTCAGAGGAGGAAGAGCTGATTGACATCGGTAATGACGGAAACTTAAATTATGTTACCATGAAATGGCTCTCGACGAATTTCGGATTAAAATCCAGAATGAATATCCCTTGCATTGGAGAAAAGGAAGTTGTGATTTTACTTCAATTCTCCACATCGTATCTGTGCGAGACCGGATTCTAGTCAACATAAAAAAAAAGAAAGCGGTTAGTGACTGTTGAAGAGATGAGAGTAGCATTATCAAATGTGCGTCCAGACATTGAAACGATAAGCGCTAGAAGTCAAACGCAAATTTCGCACTGACTTTGTTTGTGATGAAATTGTTTTGCTTTCGCGAGAACTGTTCAATTCAATACAGAAACATTTTGGATTGACTGCTGAGGTGGTCACATTAGTCAGAGTTACTACTGAAGAGTCCCGGCAGTTTTCAGGTGCCACGACAAAAAGTTCAGAACCACTGTACTGGTTTGCCGCGCACTATTTTTCTTTTCCAAGGAGTGCCGCGGGGTCAAAAAGGTTGAGGACCACTGGATTAGATATTGGCTAGTGCAGGGGTTCTCAAAGGGTGGGCCACAGGAGCATTTGAGGTGGGCCACAAAGCCATTTGGAAAATTTTAGGATTATTGTAAGTTTAGTTTCATCTGTTATATTAATCTCTAAAGATATATTCATGTTATCTAATTATACGCGGGCTACGCAAAGCTTTTCATCTGACTCTGATGAGACGTAGTGGCACGTATGGAGTCGGCATGTTCAAGTCGAAAACGGGAGGGAGAAACGGCGGCTTTTTCCACTGGCTATGACAACCTACGGCTAACAGCAACTAAAATAATTTCGAGTATATAATAACTGGAAGGTAATGCTGAAGTAACCAAGTATTCCGGCAGGGTCATATGTCGTATGCCATTGAAAGGGGTGTGCAATAAACTCGGAATGAAGTGTAATTGAGTTAGGCTATCGATATACTCAGTAGGGATGGTGTGAACCTTTCTGAAAGGTTCTGTGTGAACGCGAACGTGAACCTCATGACGCCACGTGACGTCATATTGCTAATTCCAACCCTACATTTCACTGAAGTGATGTGATACGATACGTAGCGACAACTCGGGCCACATAATGCCACAATGTTGCAGTGCATACTGACTTTTTAAATGTCACCAAATGTATCAACTGGAGCAATCAAATGATATAATAATCCAATAAAATCAATATCTTTCGTCGCTTTGCCAACAATTTCGACGAGGACTTGCAAGGTATAATATAGGCTAAGCTTACGCCCCAGCGGTCTAGGCCAGACCGGACAATGAATTTGGCGTCTGAGTGTTGCTACGTTGATATTGAGCAGAGTGTAAAACGGGTTTTACCCCATTAACAAGCTACAGCAGTAACCAACACCCCAATCGCACGGTAATTGGTTTTTATGATACAATAAACATGTGAAATGGACCCCGAACGCTTACTAGATTTTTCACATCAGACAACGATATCAATTTCATTGATTGGTCGAATAAGCATCATTATATAGCTGACTACCTACATGTAGCGTATTTCGCTCTTGATGTAGTGTGATTGCGTGTCAAGCCCACCGCCGAGAGTCACTAAATAATCCCAGAAGCAGAAAGCAGGTAAACGTTTTGAGATTGTCAAGGTGCATACTCGTTTAGTGTTTATTTTTTAAGCTGCCAGCGCCATGCATAGAGTGGCCCGCAGTTGAAGTGCAATAAATTTTAACCAAATATGTTATGATGACCTGAAAATTGTAATATATGAAAAAGGTTCACAGTGCAGAACATACCAGGTTCGTTTGTGAACGTGAACCTCTAAATTTCGGAGGTTCACACACAGAACGGGAACGTGAACCTCACGTTCACACCATCCCTAATATACTGTACTTAGGCAAGTCGTATTATAGTAAGATAAAAATAGCCATAATTGCAAATTATTAGCAACTTCTGGTGGAGGTATCTGCACCACCGCAACGAATCGTAATGGACGGAGGATTTAGCGGAGTGCATTAATCTCTGGAGTCGGTTTAAAATGTCCGCCCCCGAAATCATTGTACATAACGTAAGAGTCACATGAATTGATTGTATTATCGGATTGAATATTCTGACATCGCAACTTCAGTTGGTTTGCTACAAGACATACAATTAGCATTGTAAAGCATGTATATTAAATAAATCTTTCCCCACTCTGTAGTACCTGATTGGCCAATGAATTTTTTGAAGCTGACCCAGAATGATTATATGATTCCCCACAATAGTGGAACTAAAATCCCAATCACACAGCGGATGCGTGGATTTGATCATTGTGTTTCGCGACGCGAATGGAGCAGCGGACGATCATAATATACACAGAGTTTTAGCCTATGATCTACCAGGGCCGGAACTGCTGCACACAAACCCCCAATTGCGGGAGCTCGAAGGGACCCAAGATTATTTCGTTGGTCGTTTGTTGGATGATATTTATAATACATGAAAATTTCCGTTGCGCCTGGCGCGATTTCATGGACCGAAAGGTCCACATTTAAATATCATCAGTAAATTGAGAGAAAAATGCGCATATTTTAGAAAAATAGGCATATCGGAGCCGTCGATTATCACGCATTGAACAGGATTATGAGTTTATGACTCCAAGATTAGAGGAGGCCACAGCACATTTTTAAACCGGAAAATGGGCCACGGCCAAGAAAGGGCTGAGAACCCCTGGGCTAGTGGCTACTGTATGTTGAACATACAAGTTTACTTGGTACTTCTACGAGGGCGTTACTATATTGTGATAGAGCAGGGGTTCTCAACTTCCCATGACTAACGGGCTGCATATATATTAACATCAAAAAGTAGCCGCAGAAAACATGTAGCCTAATCGTAGGCTACTAATAAATTGACTGCATTTACCAGTCGTATACGGACGTGTACTACATGTTTCTGCATTAGCATTAACGGACAGCGTTCGCAAGTTTGCAGTTGCTGTTCTATGTTTGAATATGCAGCAGGGTTGTACAGACTTCTATATCGGTTATTTTAGCATTGATAGACGCAGATTAGCGAATAGTATACATTGAAATAAACTGCAAATGCGTGTCATTACTACAACCTACTATTTTGTCGTTATGCGATAGAGAGGGAGGTGTTATTCTTCTTCGCCTGCACCATCGAGATGCTTTGACGACGGAGATGCGATACGGCCTTTATAGTAAGGTCATCTAGTCTGCAGTCTGCACCCACATTTTTTTCCTTCATGCTATCCGTGATTGCTGATCGCCGGCCGGGGACCGAATCCACGACCTACCGATCAAGAAACTGGGCGCATCGCATCACCATTACACTATAGCTCTCCAGTTTTCATACATTCCAGCACTTAATCCACAAGTTTGCGGGGAATTATACGCTGAGTAATATTGCACTTATTGCCATTTGTACTTGACTATGAGCTGTTATTCTGATAAATTGTGTCGAAATTTACTCTTCACGGAGACGATTTCTGAAGGTCTATGACCAGCAGAACTCCAGATATATCCTTGTCTGACGGGCATTCATCATCCATTCGTTTGACGCTAGTCTGCAAGGATTCTCGTTCCCGATTTTCAGTAGCGGCCTCGGACGGATTTAGACATCCCTCACTTTAGTATTCATTTACAGAAATTGACTATATGGCTGTTCATAGAAACAAGCAACATCTGTCGTCTATTATATTTGTGTGGCATATTTAGACTTTAGAGATCAATCAGAGCAGCAAGAAGGTTGCCTCGGAGACGCGGTTGTGAATCACTGATCAAAAGTCAAGATGATCTATTTCCAGGGATATCTAGAACTTCTAGATATCCCTGTCTATTCCCAGCGGTTCTGCCACGGCATTGATGCTCTCGTATCCTTTTCGGAACGAAGTCAGTACTTTTTCTCGTTTTGGCAATTGCATCCTCGAAAAGGGCTAATGGTCGTTGATAGACATGCGTATCTCTTCCACATCGAGTACTGATGTTGCATTATCGACTCGCAAAATTCACTTCGCTGTAGTGACTCGGCTACCACTGGACTCTCGCGTATTACAGTTTAGTATCCACTGCCCTATAGCCTGCAACTGCGCATGCCCTTATTTTCAACATTCTTTTCAAGACAAGGTGGTGGTTTCATAAGTTGCACTGCCAAGTTTCGACTCAAAGTCGCAATCGCGAGATTTGAATTGTTAGCAGCTTGAGAAAACTTACGACTGCGTGAGCTAGTTGCCTGGAATTATGAACTCCAAGCTAGAACAACGGAGTAGCCGCAACGCACGGTCAATACCGAACTGATGGTAGTTACATCCATGACCCATAAGCGACTGAAAATAATTGATGACGTTGAATGCTGGTCTTGTTCAAATATCCATCTCACTTAACACTGAATGTGCAATATAATTTCGCAAAAAAACACATTGTAATATCCGAAAAAGGGCGATAAAAAGTTTGCTCATTTTAATTTCAGCAAGTTCTTGCATAAGTGTCCTCATATTCACTTGGTACGAGATCGAACATGTTTCACGTGCGTTTGAAAGGAATTCGCATGGGTAAATGAAGAAATATGGCCAACAAAACCAAACAAAACACTACACCAAGTCGTACTTGCTCAAGAAACTGATTTCACTTCAACACACTTTGCGGCGTTAAAAAATAGCCAGAAAATCTACACGATATAACTGAGTTACATCCTGGCGTTGGGAATCTGAATGGTAAGACGGAAGAGCGGGCAAGAATACAAACAATTATACTACGTTCTTGAGCAGCTTAGAAAATTTCACAGTATAAACGTTAATCGGCAACAAAAACTAGAAAAAAAAATCAACCAATCTAAATTCAACTGTTGAAATAATTCCGCTAAATTGCACATCAATTCCAGATACTAAGGATGGTCAAAATTGTCATGGACATTGGACATGGCAAAAAGGAGCTACTTCGCTACATGCGTTCAGTATTATCAGTACAAAGGATATACAGAGGACTAATATATATATATCCTCGACCTGTGCACCTTGTACATCATCAGCAGTGGTTAAGAAAATCTTTACGAGCGGTTAGGTGAAGCAGTAGTCAATTAGGCCTACATTTTTTTATCAACACCAACCACTACAGGCCTTACCTGATCATGAAACGATCACATACAACTTTGCCCAGCCCCTAGTATCAATTACCGAAATATTGAGGTCAAGTGGTCTTTTCTACCTAGGATTGATATACGGTTTAGTAAGTAACATATTGCTTGATTACCATACATTCAATTGAGCTTCAATATCGGGTGTCTATGCTAACAGAGGAAACACACAATCAGGCAGGTATTCAATAATATCCCTTGACGGGAAATGACAAATAGTTGATACATGGGTTCATGGGATTCACTTATTAACTGACAGCGTGAATGGCTTATGTAGATTTTAACAAAATTTAGACTACAGGACAGACATGAAGATGTGCAAAGCGAAAACTTGACGACAAGCAGTATACAGTATCCGATACGTCCGGGCATAGCAGTGAGGTGCGGAGAAATTGACGGTTTAGATGAAACATTGCCAGTACAAAATGAAAACATTCGAAAAAGCAATCAGTTTGCGTATCTAACAACGTGGTAAGTAATTGAAAATTACCACTACTGATTCTACTTCCCAATCAAGCTTCGGTAATAACCGGGTATACGACTGGCTGGTTTGGGATCGCTATCGACCACGGCAACGGACGCCCAATATTCCAAACCACTCCGTCCTTTGATAAGAGTGGGAAAGGCCGAATGCATCACATCGTCGGATGACTTCCTCTGGAAAGTCATTATGATCGAACAGTCCTTGAAACTAGTGGCAATGAGAAATTTACGTAGTATCGAGGCGGCTTTCGACGCGTCCAGCCTCCAATCGTCGCAAGAGTGGGTTTCAAAATCGACACCCCCTTTCACCTCTTCCACAAGGTCTTTCCAACACTGCGCGTCGTAAGGTCCTTCCAACGTTAGCAGGGTTCTATCGCCGGGAAATAACTTGAGATGATTTTGTACCAGAGTGTACATTTCGTAATATTCCTCTATGCTGTGGCTTTCGAGTTTTTGCAAAGTTAGTAAGAGACCCAAAACGCAATCGGCTGGCAATTCGCATTCAGTTTCCGAACCGTTGCACGGATCCGACGTTTTATGTTTGGCCTCTAAACTCGAATGTCGTTCACAGTAGTGCGAGGTGTGAGGTGTGTGCCGCGATTTCGACACGGAGCATAGCAGCAAGTCGCAAACGAGATCTTGGAAGTCCGATAACGAATCTTCGAGTATCCTATTGCTGGGCATCTCGTGATAATCCAACATATTCGGTAGTACGTTTGTCATGAAGAAGTCTTTCCCTTTGAGTTTGGACTGTTTGATGAGCTCTTGCGAAAAAATGACATCGCCACCCCTGTGAAAGCCGAAGTTGAGATTGATGACACAATGTAACAAAAAAAACTTTTTTTTGTTCCCAGGTTCTAATCAATTTTTCCCTATTACTTAGGACCAGTAAGTGTCAAAAATCAACTTTATTCCATTTAAACTTTGCTTTTGTGGTTTAGAGAATGAAATTCTAAAATTGCACTATTTTTGAGAAAAGAAATCAAAAATATGGCTAAAGAGCATCCAAGATGGATGTTAATCACTTTTAAATGTTAATGTACTCTGCAATATTTGCAATTTTTTAGATATTTCTGTTTGCAGGGTTGCTTTGAGGTTTTGATATTTTATGATTTGCAATTGATCATTTTTTAATATTTTTTAATATAACTCGGAAGTAATTGGGGACTTGAAAATGGTCGCGTTTTTGATGGGCATCCTTGGCACCTTTGCCTTTGAGAAAATAGTGCTACCACAGAACACTGCAAAAAGCAAATATGGCCAAAACAAAACGAATTTTTTTGTTGGAGAAAAAAACGTAAAGCAAACTCGGTTGATTAACCCAAACAAAGTGCTTATGCCTCCCCTTCACATAAAACTTGGCCTTATAAAGCAATAATTGTGAAAGCATTGGATAAAGGTGGTGACGCATTCCAGTTTCTCCAGAACTTGTTTCATGAATTATCAGAAGCTAAAGTAGAAGTTGGTGTATTTATTGACTCACAACTTAAAAATATTTTCAAGTCGAATGATTTTATCCAAATGCTTAATGATGTTGAAAAGAAGGCTTGGGATAGCTTTGCAGATTTGGTGAATGGGTTCTTGGGCAATATTAAGGGATATAACTATGCCGAACTCGTTGCCAATTTGTTAAAGTCGTATGGAAACATGGGGTGCAGAATGCCTATGAAACTACATATGCTTGATGCTCACTTGGACGAGTTCAAAGATAATATGGGAGCTTATTCATAAGAACAAGGTAAGCGATTGCATCAAGACATAAAAGATTTTGAAATGAGATACCAAGGGCAATATAATGAAAGCATGATGGGAGATTATGTCTGGGCCTTAATGCGGGAAAGTAGAGATGCAGAATACAAAAGAAAATCCCGAAAAACATCCCATTTTTAATAATTTTATACTCGAACTGTTTTAGCCTGAAATATTTATCTAGTTTTGCATTTAACGATGGTATTAATTCGGATACAGTTAAGACATTTATGTGCAAATTTCCATGTACCAAATGACTGTGCTTTGTGATTTGATTTTAATAACAAAAGTTCTAATTCGTTGCCTATTATTATGCAAAGTCAGAATTAACCCTATGACAGACAGAAAAATAGCCAAAAGTTGATTCTAATTTGCTTTGCGAAAAGCAATCGATAGCCTACGACTAACGCGTCAGAATATTTAGTTAATAAATTTATAGATATAACTTCTTAGTCGATGCCAAGCGATTAAAAATGGACTTGCAGCGATCAACGACAGTTTGGTAAATATCCATTTCCTAATGAACTAATCAGTATAACCATGCACAATATTGTACATACTAGCAAATTAAAAAAATTACTCTCCCAACCACAAAATTAATGTTTGGAATGAGCTATATTGATTTTTGGAAGTTTCTAGGTTAGAGTGATCAGGAAATATCAATTAGAACCCAGGAACGGGAACAAAAATCGTGTTACAGGGTGTGATCAATAAGATTTCCTTTGTCGAACTAATACAGCAGATAACAGTAATCTAGCAACGATTTCATACAGTATCGGAGCCGGAGTTACCGAGAGAATGTTGTAGACTAATTAACAGCACCGAGATAATGTGATATACTAGTGACTTTAAACCTTTTTAAGTACCATACACACTTATTTTGGGGGCAAAAACGTCATGTGCACTAACTAGCCGAGAATTATCACACAAAAAAAATAAAGAGACCTGAAACTCTTTAATTCAAATGTTTAACAATTAGGTTACGCTACCGGTTTATCAATGATTCTGTTGATGCTGAATATTTCTGGGAATTTCAGACCAGTTAGGAAAAACTTGTCGCTCGAAAGCTCCCGCAGTTGGCCATCAAGTGTCTCATCAAAAAGACAACTCCTCCTCGTTTTGATGTCAACTCGCGCACCAAAGCCAATTTCGACCGATCAATTTGTGGAGTTTTGTACAAGAACTTCTATCGCTCGAACGGCCAGATCTTTATAAGAGCTATCCAGAACTCCTATCCAAAATGCAGCGTATATGCCTCACTTGGGAAATGCTTTCTGGCAGAAATCGTTGGAGTATGACCCAAATTACCAGAGGCTCTTGTTTGCCGGAAGGGGTTCAAACAAGCAGCTTTGTTTTTAATGCAAGCAAATGTTTTTAACTAGCAAGCCAATGAGCAAAGCAAACAAAAATGGAGAACCGAAAGTCAATCCAAATTGAAAGCAGTTCATAGCAGTTCAATAACCTTCAAGTAAGACTAAATTCTGCAAATTTGAGTCGGTAATGATGGTATTAAACTACTATCTTCATGCCTCATTCCATTTGAATATCATTACAAAATTATATTGGTGGCTACCCTACAACAAATTAGAAACAAAGTCAATTTTACTACATTTTACCAGGTATCGCATGCTCAGATGTGGTGATTAAGTGTACGGTATGTCTGCCACTGCACGCACACGCTTTGGAACCAGACTTTTCATTATGTAATAATAATAGTACGAAAATATTAGTTTATTCCGACTGGTGCGAGACAGAATTACGGTATAGAAAAAGTTGCGGACTAGCGGTGCGTCGTAAGTCCAACGAATTTTTACGAATGCATCACAACGACACAAGTTAGTGAGCCACTGTTCATAGTATCCTATTAAGATTATTTGAATTATTCCACGTCAGAAAAGTAAAAATATGCAATTTTCATCCGCACCACGTTTATCAATCAATTGTTTTCGACCGCACAAGTGCATGCGTACCATCTCACAGGTCGCAAAGCACTGTGTTACACAATAGCCTACTCTCAAAACTCTTAAAATAACTACCATACTTTACTCAACACTAGTAATGTGCAGCACTATATTTCGTTGCCTTGCCTTTTGCTCTGTCAGATCAGGGTTTGAAAATAATGAATGCTTATAAAGTCGATAATAATGCTCCTTAAGAAAGGAAGCGCAAGAAAGAACAGTCAAAATCATTTCAAGTTGTCAAGGGCATTAAGAAACCTTGTGTGTTGTTTGTAAAATTACAATGATATGAACTGGATTTTCTTGAGAGTTAGTTGTAACTTTAAAGCATAAACGCATCTCGTCAAAAGTCGAGTCATCTAGTACTCACAAAAACAAACATCAGCATAAAGTGAATGGCCAATTACCAGTGAATCACATGCAATACAACCAACATTGATACGGTCACAAAAGACATTCACGAACCTGAACACCCTCAAGTTATTTTGCGGATCTGAGAGGAGAGCACGAAGTGCTTTGTGCATACGTTTTTTCGAACCGGAAAATAAATCCACAGGACAATATGTGCTGAGTCTGTCGTAAGTCTTATTTTGCACTTTGACCTGCTGAAACTGGCTGTATTTACACCGGTCGTCACCTATTGAATGAATCAAGAATGTTGCGATGGGTGCAGTGTGCAGAAGAAACATTAAGGTCAGGAATCACAATGTCATAATACTCACCAATTAATATAAAACCTTGTTTGGGCTTAATTTCAACGCTGATAGGAAGGTTTTCGGTCGACATCGCAGGTGGAAGTATTTGACAAAAATCAGGCATTAGAATTCCAAATTTCAGGGTCTGATCGATTACCTATAGAGAAGATTTAGGAAAAATACTAAAACACAGTAAAATATAAATATCGCAATGAAATCGCAGGCTGCACATCCGCACATACATACTCTAGTAGTTGCAAGGCCCCCTATATCATTAGAAAGCGGTGACAGCTAGACTATGAATAAAATTAGTGAATAATGGAGATAAAAAATAATTTAAAAAACATAAATTATGTCAACATATTTTCCTGTGTAGAGTCAGTATACGCACAAATCATAAACACATTTCATGCGTATCATACCATTAAAAATTCACACTTATTTGTTGGTGCACAAATTTTGTCCGAAGGCGCATGTTGCGCACTCTGCTAAGAAATGTATTTGCGTGCATTTTACACCGAAGGCGTACACAGCTGGAATGACATGAAAGTTTTGAAGAGAAAATTTTTGGCATTGTGAATCCACCACAACAGAATAGTCCTGAAAACTTCATTTTAGGTAGTAATTCCACGTCTCAAATCAATCAAAATGAGTCACTTAGCTAAGAATCTTAGCCGAACCCATTTGAATTCGATGCAATTTTACCAACATTCAAATAAGTTATCCTATCAGGATCTTCCTGGCCAGATCGACAAGTAGATTACATTCGCATGGTCAAGACATCCGAATTGGAGGGGTAGTATCTACTAAGATTTGAACTTTTCAATTCGCAGCAAAAATACCTTGTTGATTCTAACTTTGGGACGGTCAGATTCAATCTTCCTTGATATCATCTTCAAAAATTCTTTGCTGACAAAAGCCTTCTGAATAGGGAAGCACACAGTGCAGCTTTGCATCAATGGATGCGCAATGTGTCGGATAAAACATAATTCGCTTTCCGTTGCATCATTCGCGCGGTACTCACTGCAACTGAAAAAGATGCATGCTGTTGAAATAGTGTGAATAAATTCATACAGTGTCAATATATACTTTGGCAGTCACTGCTCTATGTGATCTAGACTGGAAGCCTGTTTATGTTCAAGTTCGACAAAGTTGGGTTAATTTGACACCATCGCAGTAAGAAACAGTTTACGAGTGGTCCGGTTCAGTTTTGGTACCTTACCTGGATATCAAGAAGAGAGCTAACAATTCAATGACCAAGCACAGGGATATTGCAGAATAGTAGATCTGTAGTGATTTGGATTGAAGCAGATGAGTTCAAGTACTATTTATATTCAGAATGTTTCGACTACAATTTAATTTGGGTTTTGATTAAGGAAAAACTTTATTCATGCCAAGGGAACCAATATACATTGATCTGAGTCATGAAGTATACTAGCACAGTGAGCAACTTCACATACACACAAATGTCATCGACCAGTTTTCAATTACTATCTACAACATTATGCTCCATTCTAATGCTGTGAAGGTAAAAGTTATGAACTGATAGGTTTTCTCCATCGGTCACTGATGACACCGTAGGTCTGCCTTGTAGCAAGTGGTATCAGCTACAGGTACTCGACTTGAAACCAAATCAGTCAGGTATTTTATTTGGACAGCGCAGTCACTCATAACACTATGAAATAGATGAAGCATGCATATATTCTGAGA
>ATSW01007428.1:0-13222 GCA_000444245.1 Botryllus schlosseri
GTAGAAGTAGAAGTAACGCCGGAATTTCTACTCAAGTAGAAGTAGGAGTGGTAGTTCACAAGTAAGTAAGTAAGTAGGTATTCTACGCTTATTTTAACCTACAAAACTGAAAACTGTCAAGTAGAAGTAGAAGTAGTCCAAAATCAAAACTACTTAAAAAGTAGTGTCAGTAGGAAAAATCTACTTCAAGTACCTCAAAACGTAGAAGTACGTCATNANTGACCACCTCTGATTGTAATTAACCGACTCTAAACGTCAAAATTGATCGGAATTTGTGTGGCTGGCCTGACTTACTTCCAAGGCAAGAAAGCTCGGTAGACACAAACAATATGACTATATATATCGTGCCATCTTGGTTTGGCCGTTCACATTTTATTTTAGTAGACATCAAGTGCGAAAGTATAGACATTGAAACTAGGTAACGCGAGACGGCTGAACATGAATTATGCTTTTACACTTTGCTCTACTAATCGGGTCAGGGTTTCATGAATATCAATCACAAAATAAAGCCCCGCTCAGCCGACCATGATACTTGATTTCCTCATAGAAACAAAAGTAATACTGTCTAAAAAATGAACAATGTGGCCTAATTTTCGTCACCTATATATTGGCCACGCCGTGGTAATGATTTGCAAACATTTCATTCTCAGGTCGTGAAGGAGAAAATCGCGAAGAAGGTGGCTTATTTGAGGACAACCAGCAAGTGATCAATTTCATTCGTTGATATCAACTGCATGGGATATATGCGACATCGAAATCGATACGTCGCTTTGATCGGAATATATCTTGCTGTAGTCCAATGATAATACTACATCAATTATAGCATAGGTCTACAGTATATAGTTTAGTTTTAGTATATTATAGTATAGTATAGTATAGTACAGATAGTTGGTATTTCTGCATCAAATAGGATGAACACACGAAATGTTGATATACCGAACTTGTCTGATAGCATTATCATTTTGCAGAATTGATCATAATTTGTTTACCGTCGGTTTACGTGGCATGTCATATGAGTAACCTATGACCGAATATGATTTGATGACTCGTGGTAGTTACAAAATAATTTACTGCATTCTTCAACAGTGAACACTGTCTATATCTTTTTAGTACATATTAGTAATATTCGTTGCATTGAGCCTGTATACAATACATACGTAATTCAACTCTCAAATTCAGTGGTTGGTTTGGTAGCACAGCTGCCGTAGCTTTGCGATTAGAGCTAAGGGCCACGTCCTCCGAATCGCGCAGAAACTAGAAGGGAAGAACGGCCTGCAGACTTGTTCAAAGTAGTGGATTTAAAAAAAAGAGCAACTAGAGCCTAACTATAAATATAACTACTAAATTCCTCTCGCAGCTAGAACTAGAAGTAAAGAACTGCTAACTTGCAATATCCAAAACTAGGACCAGTGTTGGAATCAAGTCTCTACCTTCGAGTCGCAAGTCAATTCGAGTCATTGTACAGTTGGACTCGAGTCAATTCATGGCACTCGATCTTTGAAGGTGATTCGAGCCAAGTCAAGTCACGAGTCAAGTCGCAAAATCATGTAGAATTTTCGAAGTTCGAGGTATGATTCAAGGTATTGCATTTTGCAAGATGATAGGCACAGATTGAATTACTACCAAGTACACCATGAGCGGGGCGTTGTATGGCTCACGTTTACGTAGAAGTAATAAGTGACGTCGGTAACTGCCCGCCAAATATATGATAGTATATGAAACCTTCGAGAGTTGAAACAAATTGATATGATGATGCACACAATCCACCATCGCCGCCATAATAATAATTTAAGCCTGTACCAAGTTTTTGCGAGTAATATACATGCATAAAATAATACAGAACTGGGTAGTTTGTACAAGTCTGCATCCTGCGTAAAACCTCAGCCAAATCATGGCGAGGATAACTGGTCCACCACTATGGAAGCCCGTAGACGGAGAAGCCGGAATACAGATAGGCAAACTTGGCATTAAGCACAACAGGGTGTGGTAAGGTATCGTGCAACACTTGTTGGGGATTTTTCGTGATTGTCCACAGACTGGCCTTTCCACAATTTTCCGCAATGCTTAAAGAAAATATTATAAGTTGTGAAAACTGCATCAAGTACATAATCTGAGAAGCGATATAGGTGCGTTGCATACCAGTGACGACCGTGATCCGCAGGGAGACGGTACCGTCATAGTGTTCTATATGGTGTGGACACAACGCCTCACTGCATTTGCGTTACGTCATAGTTGCCATTTGACTAAAGACAAATTTTCGGCCTTTTCTTACCGGCTTGCCGATCGCTAAATTCAGTAAAACGGGTGCCAATGGAAAGCTGCTGCGGTACTGAATACGAAAATATAAATTTTATTCAGCTCATGGTCCTGTAACCCTCAAAATCAACCTAAAATTTTGCATTGTGATCGAGTTTGATATTGTAACTCAGCAATTCTGTCTGGCAAAACGAAACTGAAGCTAAGAAGAAAAAGTCAGACGGCATTGTTGCATCATCGAGCGAAAGTTAGATAACTTATTAAACGAACATAAATTGTACGTCACCAGGGGCCTTTTGAGAACAATCGGAGTCGAAGAATGCTTTTAATCCGAAGGAAGCATAATTTAAATAGACTTCGCACGTTCCCAAACGTCTCAAACTAATTTGACTTTGTAAACGAGCTGTTCTGAACAGACTTGGACAACTAGCGCCAGCGTCACGACACCAATGGTCGTGGTTCGAATCCCGGTTCGGACTAATTACTATGTGTCGGAGGTTCTATGGGCTCCTCATCGCCGACCTCGCTGCTATGCAGTGACTCGAAAAGCCCAACTACAGTGAGCCGAGCTATAATTCGGCAGCAAATGAACCGATGATGATCTGATGAAGCGTGCCTGAGAGAGTGCAAGAAGAACGAAAAAGTACAGAAGAAGTTCGCATTGAACCGTTGAATTATCATGTCGTGGAGCACAAAGCCTTCAACAGGCTAAAAGCACCACTGTTGTTCAAATAATAATAATAATAATTGTCTAATTTCACTAAATTAGATCGAAATGTCAGTAATCTAATTCTAATCTAATTTGGAAAAGCTGAAAATTTTTTACTTGTTCAAGTCTGGTTCTGAAGACTTGGTCACAGCAGGAAATCCACGAGCCATTTGCTCGCTCAATGCTCGAAATTTTAATCAACAGGATTCCGCACAATGACGCAAAGTGACTGTTTCTTGCGATATACAGGTTTTGTTGTAAAATGGGCTAGTTTCCAAGCACAATCGCCTTCCAGATTGAAGCTTCTAATGGTGAGTCAGTAATATGACACAATTGTTCTATAGAAATAGAATAGAACAGCAAATCTGAGCGATTCGTTCATTCCATTGCTTCGACATTGTAAGTGGATTAGATGAGTGCTTCCATCAGCATGCGTTTGTGAGCTGTGATTCGTTTATGAAAGTGAATTCACTAANACCAGGACCCATTATTATTGAGGGTCGCATCCGATATCGCCAAGCGCTCGAGTGAGTGTAATACGACGTATGGGGATGGGCGTTCAGCCATAGAGTGAAGTCTGGACCAAGATTATGAGTTCTCTACGATTTAACCAGAGGTGGTCAAAGTAGTCAAGAAATCTACTCAAGTAGAAGTAGAAGTAGCGACGAAAAAATCTANTCAAGTACAAGTAGAAATACTTTTTCCATAAGCTACCTAAAACTACTTGAAGTAGAAGTAGAATTGACTGACTTTAAAAGTACTCAAGTAAGTAAGTAGTTATGAAAACGATCCTAATTCGTTCACATGGATTGTAAAAAGGTGCAAATTGAGCTATGCGATAGATGACGAGCTTGATTCATATTGATGCATACCGACAGGTATCCAATTTTCGATAGCATAAGTATTCGTCCCCATCATAGGATGAAAATGATAGTATTGATATGGAAATGCGATGCTAATCCTCTGTTTTCTCGAACAGCACGTTTTAGAAAATAGCATGGTAGGGCGCTAGGGTTGGATTATCCGGATAACGGTTAACCGGTTAACCGGTTAACCGCAGGTGTTTTTGTTATCCGATATCCGGATATAAATCTGCCGGTTAACCGGATAGAATAGTATCGTTATTAATGTGTTTTAAACTTTTAGGAAGCTTCAATAAGTCGTATTATCAGTGTTTCGCGCGGCCAATTAGCGAGAAGCGTGTCGGCAATTAGCGGGATACGTCAATGCACTGTGTAACGCGACGCAATCTCCTGCTGAGAAGATCGCCAAATTAGGTCATTGATTGCCGCGAACTCGGCTATCGTTGCTGGCCTGGTTTTTTGAGTCTTCAACAAGCCTATAGTTCCGCTTGCAGAATCACATCTGCAATAGGCTCTGTGGACATTACACCATCTCTGGCCTACATAATCCCATGTGCATTGGCTTGGTGCTCACGATATTATCGCTGGCCTGCGCAATCGCATCTGCAATAGGCATGGTACGAACGATATCATCGCTGGCGTAACCATACTCTCGGACCTCGCATGCGTTGGCTCCTATCTCTTGGTGGCTTGGAGACAATATGCCGCTGAGATTATTATGATCAGCGATTCTGATTAATGAGTGACATTGCGAAACTGAATGACATCGAATGTTCGCATTCCGGAAACATGTTCGTGCGTGCAAGCGTAATTGATTTCCGCTGATACTAAATTCGAAAAAAAATCGAAACCACCTCGTTTTATTCAAAACACCCCCCTTATTTTTCGGCTGGCTACGGGCCTGATCATGTGAATTTCTCATGGAGGAATTAGAGCGAGCTATCATGTCGGCCTCAATTCCGGTATCAGCTACTCGTCCTTCCAGTACTGGACACCTAAACAGAAGAATGGGCAAAAAGGAAGCGCTGCTTACTATATTCAGCCTTGCTTAGACTACTATAATTCAGCCCATTTAATTGGAAGCAGAAATAGCATTTAATACGTGTGGACTCTTTGTTGCAAAACTCCGGTCCCGGCTACAGGATGGCACTATTGATGCGGTGTGCTTTATAAGGAGGGAGCTGCAATTACACTGTGTAATGATTTTGCGATCCATTTTTCATGCAGACCTCGTGAAATCGATTATCTCACTTAGGATTCACTATCCGGTTAACCGGTTAGCTAAATACCAAATATACGGATATATCCGTTATCTGGATAGTGAAAATTATTGATATCCGAACTAGCCCTATACGGCGCCATTCCCCATATTATAAGGCCCGTAGTGTAGTCGAAGAGCAATACGGAGAAGTTGTATACTGTATAGGCTATGGTGTAAACACTTTGCGCGATTAGTAAACGTTAATAAAGAATATGGTGGACCGTAAAAATGCCATATTGTGTAGCTTTATTTCCAGAAATTAAAGGCATTACTACACTTGCTTTTATACTTCAACATGCATGTTATTCAGACAAAAGAACTGATAATAATTATAACTTAAAGTATATGATGCTGGGAATTAAAAGTGAAATATAAATACTACATCTAAAAGCAGAATATGTATTTCATGTTTTTAGTCCAGAAAGTTTCAAAGGTGGTATGCTAAAACAGCTCTAAAACTAAAAAAAGTCAGAGTCCACTTTCCCAGATTTGGACACGCCATGTACATGCTAGATTACGATATGACAAGTAAATGCTAGATTGCTAAACATCAGTTTCAATCGTTATGATGAGCCATATATACTGTGATGATTATTTGATATGGGCGAAGAGCGACAATGTGGCGTGAACGGAACTACGCCAACCCTCTACCTAAATTATATTCACCGATACTTTCGTGAAATCATACTGCTCCCTCCGCATACATTTCGCGCGAAGCGCGACGAAAATTCTGTGCTTTGCTAAACTTTTATGAAAATTAAATGTTGATACTCTGTGAAAATAGCCCCGAAATTCCACAGGCTCTTCCTGATTGGAAGATTGAACTACTTCTACTTGACAAACTGAAAATAGCGAAAAGTAAGTAAGTAGATCACAAAATATTACGAAGTAGAAGTCGAATTAGCGAAAATCAGATCTACTTGAGTAAGTACCAGAAGTAGAGGAAAACTACTTGAATACTTCGAAAAAGTAGAAGTACTTCGTTACTGATCACCTCTGGATTTAACAGTGATCTCTACACCGACACTATATGATAATGGTAAATGAGGACAAGATTTTGCAACTTTTGCAACTTTTTACAGCTTCTGGGAGGTCCCAAATACTCGGAATAGCTGTAGCATGATGTTTCAAGCCGTTTGGAGGAATCTTAACGTGCTACATTTTGCAACTTCTTCTATATTTCATGCTACTTTTTAGTGCAACTTTTATCAAGTATGGCGCAAAATGTAATGGAATGATTTTAACTAAACTATTTCTATGATTTGCTTAGCGAGGAGCTATGTATGTAGCCTATGTATAATTGGAAATGGTACGTATAACTGCAAATGGTTTTTTGCACCATGCCATTTCAAAATCAAAAGTTCTATATTATAGCATATCAAGTGTCATATTTATTTACCGGATAATATGACAAATTCAATCACTGGTGTACTGGTATATGGGCTAGAGAGCAACAGTTCAATTTCCATTGGTATGTTATGATACCGCGCATTGTCCTGCAAATGTTGTCGATGTCGATCGTACTTTCTACATTCTAGTAGGAAATGTGCTACCGTCTCGGGTATACTTGGCAATCTTCGCATAATCCATTCGGGTGACAATGCAATTTGCGCAAGTGATAATTAAGTTTGCAATGTCCGGTCCTTAATCGGAATAGGACAGAGGAAGCTCTTCTTGTTGTTTCTTCGCTGGGGTACGTTTGGTAAGATTCCCCATTGGGTGAGAAAATTCTTCTGTTTTGCGATTCCAGGTCCACTTGCATGAATTCTTCTCTGAACAGGCTTCGGCATAATTCCGATATGACACTTTTGTATTCCTTGGCGGACAGTTCAACTTGATCCTCACCGCCTCTGTGTAGCGCGGCTGGTTTAGCCAGTGCATCTGCAATTTCATTGCATCCCACTGAACAGTGGCCTGGAATCCACAGGATAGGAATGTTGAAGCCTCGGCGTTTCAAATCATTACACTTGAGGATTATGTCTGCAACAAGGATGTTATTAAATACGCGTGATCGGATAGCTTGTAGGAAACTCAAACAATCGGATAAGATAACTATATCATAGTTACTGGTGTCGTATTTTTGAATCCATTTGAGACTTTCCTTTATCGCTATGAGCTCGGTTGAAAATACCGATAAATGGTGGTTTAGAGAAACTTTTTTCGACACACCCTCGTCCTCCACGTAGAAGGTGGCTCCACACCCAATCTCAGTTTTTGAACCATCAATATATATTTTGATACATTCTCTATATGAATCGTAAATGTATTGCTCACTTACCAACTTGATAACTGCTGGGTGGTCGGTTTTTCGGATCATCAACGATATACTTACGTCTACGCGGCAGTCTATAACGTCTTCCCATGGTGGGATGGGAAAAGGGTCAGCCTTGTAAATAGATATATTTCTCCGGGCAGGTATGTTCGATACCATATTAAATGTTCTGAAGGAATGCGATGGGAAAATCTCATGCCAAGAATGTAAAAATAGTACGNCCGCTGACTTGTCCATGTTAACTCTAAATCCCCATTTCTGACACCAGCTTGACAGTTGGTATAGCGATTGTTGCATTGTATCGATGAGACTATTGGCATCCAGACCATACTCATACATACATACGTCATCGGCAAAAAGATTCATATTTGACGTCACCGCATCTGGCAGGTCATTTATCATCACCAAAAATAAGACTTGACTAAGAATGGAGCCTTGAGGTATGCCATTTTCTAGCTGATGGATATCTGATACTAACAAGGCAGATTTGAAATGACCTTCCATTTATGAATGGGTTAACCCAGTCTAGTAGCCTATATTACCATTTATTCCTAATGAGTGAAGTTTATAGATTAAGCCGTCGCGCCCCACCATATCATATGCCTTCTCGAAATCGATGAACATAGCCAGCGTCGATCTTTTGTTAGCCAAGGACTTGTATATTTCATCGTGTAGTAGCAGGATNCAATCACTCGTGGAGTGTTTCATCCTAAAACCACTTAGCGCTTGATGGGTGAGGCTATTGGTCTCAAGAAACTATCATAATCTGTTCGCAATCATCTTCTCCATCACCTTACAGAAATGGCTCGTGAGCGATATAGGACGATAAGAGGACGCTTCACCGATCGGTATACCGTTTTTCTGTATTGGTACCACTATCGAGTGTTTCCACTCGTCAGGGCACCATCCGTTTACCGACGCATTATTTATCACTGCGAGGACGGTGTCTCTACTTTTGGCATTCATGTTAGTGAACATCTGTTAGCATATCCTGTCTGCGCCAGGAGATGTCGATTTGTGTTTTTCTATTACCGTCAGCAGCTCGGTCATATTGAACTCTGTATTGAAATCATGGCCCCAATCGATTCGTGGTTGTTGTAGTATCGGTTGTATATGATCTGTTGCAAAGGTAGTTCTGGTAGATCTAAATTTATCGTCCAGGTTTCCATGACTACTTACTAACTTTGTAGAATTGCTTGGCAAACTCGTTTTCTTTGTCTATTTCATCGGTTATCACCCTGTCGCCTGCTTTTAAATGATGTATTTGGTTCCAAGAGCGTGATCCGGACATGGATTTCACTACGCGCCATACTTTTGATATGTTCGAATTATTATTTATTGAATCACAAAATCTCGCCATTAAGACCATTTTGCTTCCAGGATTGCTTTTCTCGCCGCTGCTCGGCGTTTTTTTTTAAAATTATGACATCGCTCTCTCGAAACGTTCTTTTCATTTACTGAAATGCTCCTCGCTTGAGACGCACGTATCTGGCACATGTTTTGTTGCGATCGTCAAGTCCAGAAGTGATGCTTGACCCATTGTTGGATGAGAAAATGATACACGCGTGGGCACGCTCGTATTTATGACTACCAGGTTTTTCGAATCAATCAGATGGTAGAGGTGGCGTCCACAGGTGTTAATTCGCCTCGCTCCCCACAGCGGGTGATGGGCGTTTAGATCGCCAATAATGATACTGCGAGAATCAAGGTGCATAAAGCAGCGTTCCATGATAGAGCATGATATGCGTCTATTCGGAGGGATGTATAATGTGTTCGGAAGGATCATTTTGATTCCTCCGATCTGTACAACTTGAGATTCAATCGGCGACACATCGTCCACGGGTATCTCCATATATGGTAATTGACGTTTTATAAATAAACAAACACCGCCCCCGCATTTGTTCAAAATTATATACAGGACAGTCTACATATTCACAGAGACACATGCGCAATTACCGTTACCAGTTAACTGCTCTGTTACCAGTTAACTGCTCTGTTACCAGTTAACTGCTCTGGAATGTATGTATCGACAATTATATTGCGTGTTGTTCACAAAACCTCATTTTTAACTCTGGATGGCCGCAATCCTGGCGTCACAAACGCATCCAGCACGACTATAGTTTGACGTGAAATAAAATAACGCTATCGTGAAATTTTGAGTGTTACTGGTATCGGTTCACAATACGTTTTAGGTTGCAGTTATGGGCGATTGTCTTACGTACTGGTGTCGTTGTGTGTCTTGTGTAGTCAAACTAGCAAATAGCTGCACTGTGATGACAAAAGTGCTGGGTAGTGGGGCGCAAGACCGTATCTGCCGCACCCCAAACCCTCCAATTAGGGGGGGGGGCCGAGCTCGAAGGGGCCCAAAATTATTTCGTGCAATATCATGAATTAAAGAATTTTTTTAAATTTATGCCACTTTTCAAAAAATTTTCGCGCTGGGTGTGCGATTTAATATTGCCGAATATCTGATTATTGGGTACCCTTCCCCCACGAAAATACGTAGAACTGATAGAAATGGAGACTTCGGCGTCGGCCATTACTGCGCCACGACGCACAAAGGCATGTGAAGTTATTGGCCATGTAAGTAGTAGGAGTAGGCCTATTATAATCCCCAATGAGTGAACGCCACGTGTCCAGAACCTCATGACTTATAGACCAGAACTGTAACCAATATACTATCGCGCTCGCAGAGAACATCCATCTGTATTGAAGCTTTAATTGCCGAATGAAAACGGCTCCTCTTCCTTAGATACGCTATAGCAGTACCCCTCATTGGCTATATACGACTAAGCTATTGCTAGCTACCTCTAATTACGTTCATTATTACTGTTCATTGACAAATATTTTAATTAACGCAACATCGATTTCGCGACGATTAGCATTCAAACATTGAAACACATTTCTCCAGTTATTCTTTTACTATTGTGATATTACATGTTGTGATATGTTTGCGATAACGTTTCTCGTCGACCTCAGAAAAGGATTCAGCTCCATTTAACGGCCTCAAGAAAGCTGCCATTAAATTAGAGATGGCTACCGTTCGCTTCCGAGCCCGCGCTCTCAATTGTAAGGCGAGGCGACCATAGTGTACCATTACCATTACAGACGTACAACGAGCGATCAATGTAAGTGGCTCTGTAAATCATGAGCAATAATAAGCGACGAGTGTTCCATCAACATTATAGACGTACAAACGGGCATATTCAACTAGCATAGATGCTTTATCGATATAGCGCAGTATGTGTATAGCTGGATGCTAACCAATTCACATTTAACAATGCGACCCGCGCACAATTATGTAGCCCGATTTTCGTTGAATATTAACGACACCAATAAATCGAATGAGCTCTTTTCCGCAGACATCTATGACATGACACAGCTGTCAGTCCAATGGACACGAACTTGAGCTTCCGTGGGGTTAAATTCCACATCAAATAAGATCAGAGTGGCTTTTCTCGCTTTCAGAATTTGGACTGACCCGTCCGCCCTATGTCGCAACACTACAATATGTGGCAACAAAAATATGTGTACACGTACAGTTGTTATTTGTAGTGTCATCGTCGCCGGCCGATGCGATAAACTCCCAACAGCTGACACATTGGTCTTCTATCTAATACCAGCATAATTTTTGTAGGTCGAGAATAAGGATAATTTAATTGCATCTAAAATGCCTGCGGCTTGTTTTGGTTCGAGGGTTGAATGCAACATATGAATCCATTCACGTGACGCACTATAGCCTATTTAGGATGATGAGCCAAAACGAGTAGGCGAGGACATGGAGATAATAACTAGCCTATATATTTATAACAAATCAAGTATTGATTTCATGATAACGTATTCGTTATAACGTCATCAACATTTAGCGAGTTTTATAAGTTGCCTATCCATCCCCAATAAGCAATTTGTGGAAATTAGTGAAGAAGTGGATTGTACAGATTCTTAGAACAGCACGAGAATCTGGTTACAGATTTGCTGATGGTACCTGCTGACAGCATCATAACCATGCGACCTTTACTTACCCGTCAGCTAATGTCTTACTATGTAAAACATGCTTTCTGCACGTTCTTCCATGAAGACGAACGTAATTTACTGATGTCCTAAATATTTAATTAATTCGGTTACTTTATGTGGCAGCTCATAATTTGAAATCAGCAACGACTTCATTACATTACAAGTCTTGCATTTTACGTTACTTCTTGCTCGTTTCTTTACTGCAAAAAGCGTTTATGTTCAACTCGTCGCATTTTAGATTGCTTCGAGTCGTGGCGGTAGTTATGAATAAGTTAATATTGTGCCTACTGTCAAGTGCTCCTATAGATGCGGAATCTACTTAACACGCGCATGGATCGCTTATTCCGAATAAATCGCTTAAAGTAATAAACATGCTGGAGTTGCCAATCTAAAATCACATTCATGATACGAAATAAGTCATTTCCATTTTGAATTTATGATATGTTTATAAACTACCTTTGAAAATGCGTGGGCCCCGAAGTCAGGTTATTGCACTAGCAATAAAAAAAGTAACATAGTAAGTTTAATCAGGTCGATAAAATATTATATATTTTTTGAATACATTTCATCCATATCTAAAAATATATATTGATGCTATCGTGAGCCACTAAAATGTTGTCCGCATGCGATCCTCTGATCGTAGTTTGCTCATCCCTGGTTTTAATCATAATCTTTCGATATAAGTTTTGTTGGTAGGCAAGCCCTAGCAGAAAATATTTTTATAAAGGCAGGAGTAAATCGTTATCGAGCACATTTCGTCAGCAACTTCTTTAGTAACACAAAATGAGTGACCAATCGCGACATCTCGAAATAAATGAACAGCATGCAATATCAACAGGACATGAAGCTACGATGTCCGATAATTCCTTTCAATTAAAATAGAAGTATAGGTATTTCCGACCGAGAAAAACATTACTCGGCATTGCGCTGTTGATAGTAGTGAGAAATGATATTCGTTTACTTTCGATAATATCCAACATACGGGCTCATGTCGAGGGCAATTATAAGAACTCTAATATCGCATAGCCTAACTTTGCAATATTTTTCGATTTATTTAGTCATGTTTTCCTTGCGATAGCCATTCAGTATCGCAAAAATTCATAGTACAATTTAGAATAAACTTCTACCTTTCATCAAGGTCGTTGAAAAAGTACTTTTCAACATTTAACTATCATGACATAGTAAACCTCTACTCAAGCACGAGAAGTAGCGATTGTAAGGTATTAGAAAGTAAGTATTAGTTGTAAGTATTGGAAAATAAGTATTACGGATCCAGTTTTTCCTAAACCCTAAATCACAACACGTTATCTGATCCCTTCCGAATGGCGAGATTGAATATCCCTGAAAAATGAATAATATTCATAATATTCACATTGCTATACATGAAATTTGCGCTGACATTGGCCATTGTTCGCGATTGCGCATGTTTTTTCTATTCTTTATTTGATAGCGTTTTTAAAGGAATCAGTTCGACTTTCGACTGCCCTATTTAACGTTTTTAGAGGAATCAGTTCGACTTTCGACTGTCCTTATTTGTATTTTGTGTCTGTACTAATTGTATTTGTACGATTGTAGTGATTTGATTGTTTGATTACTGTTTTAAATTGTCTTCTTTCGCTAGTATAAATTGCCCTCGCTATCGAGCAACGGACGAGCAAGCACTATTGCAAATCTCACTCTTTAGTATTAGTATCTTAGTATTCCTTAAGCAAATCTGAAGTTCTCATTGTTTAATCTTCGATTTGGGTTGCATGATTCTGTTGAAATACAAGACCGATACGCAAGGTTAGCGAGTCCAAGAGCAGATTCAGCTTAGCAGACAGGGTCTGAGTCGGAGACACGCCAGG
>ATSW01007435.1:0-24890 GCA_000444245.1 Botryllus schlosseri
GTCCCTATGCTCACGTGTATCCATGCTCGTGTGTCCCTATACTTATGTGTCCCCATGCTAATATGTCCTCATGTTTTTATGTCCCTGTGCTGATATGTCTACATGCCCACGAGTCGCCATGACCAAAAGTAGCTATGCTCAAGTGTCGCATGCTCAAATGTCGCTTGCTATTGTGTCGCATGCTAATATGTCCACGTACCGTTGCAGATATGTGGATTATGCCAAAACGGACTACGGGTCCCANGTTAAGAACCCCTCGATAAGACTNATNGGTACGGTTAGNAGTAAGGTNAGGTAAACTTGGCCTTGGTTATGNGTAAGGTTANAGAATTGCAAGATTAACCCGGGGTAGCGATTGTTGAGCGTGTGATACGNTACGCGGTAAGGTCAGGAAGTCAGGTAAGTCCGGGTCCGGGTTGAGTNTTTAGAAGTTTGACCGCGATCATCANGAATGAAGCTGTATCATTTGACGGTCCATGCGATCGATNTGTATTTGTTGNTATTNTCGTAGCAAACAGTTCACTGCTCATTGCTAACGCAACGAATAGAAAACTATANCCGAAAAAGATTCCTGAATGTGATTTCANGNCGTGTATTTTACATGTATAGTAGATATTNGTTTAGATATGTATGTATGTATGTATGTCACACAGCAATACACCTTACAAACAATACTGTGAAGTGCGACTTGCATTTTGCATGCTTTGGCATACCTTGTGCATACCGACCATAATCAAAACTGTGATCTCACCTCTGTAGTGAAGAAAGCAGTCGACAGAAAGTGGGTCACCACGATACCGAGAAGAGAATCAAGTGCAGTCATGCGCGACTATTCCTGCCTCCGGCCTAGAAATCTTGCGCAAGAGTAATCAATCGCGTGTAAATCATTGCGCGGGGCGGTCGCATTTTCCGGGGGTGTTATTTTTGTTTTGCTTTTTACAATTGGAGATTGGTTGGGGGAATTTTTCCCGAAATTATAGATTCTAGCGCGAGGAGCGAAAACACGGATGAGTACAATTGCGTGTTATATCTCATATTGAATCGTCTGGTGTTATTTAGATTTTACGCTTGTGCATTGGCTTATCTAAATTCCGTTATATGAGTGAGAACGAAGTCCTTTCTTCATTGGCCGTTCGGGTGGTCTCGGTCGCATCGTAGGGCTTCCAGAACATGGATACTGGGGCAAGCAATGAAGGGCAACAAGGCTGCTCTTTGGTAAGTATTTTCAGTAACTAGAAGTACCATAATTTTGACTACTGCAGCATGACTAAATCTTAGATTTGTTAGTTGGTTATCGGAATTTATCAACAACAACTTGATCCATAGTGACGTTGTGCGCACAGATGACGCCATCAATTGACATGATATCAATTCAAAATGGGGAGGGGGAGAAAAAAGGTATCTTTTACCCTCTGCTGGCGATAATTGTTGAAGTTTTATAGCCAAATATTGTTTATGTTTGTGTTGATATTGCTTCCCTTCCCAACGTGTAACCATCTGTTGTAAGTAAATCCTGCTGCTTTATTTTGCTATTATTTTTCTTGCTGCTTCAATGACCACTGATCAGTGATCATGAATGATCACAGTACTTCCTGTTATCCTCAATCGATTCGATTCAAAGTTTGATATTATAATTGAACTTGTGCTTGGCGTGTATATGTAAATTGTATACAATACTATTTCAGTGCATCTTTACTGAGGGAAGCAGAGGGCTAGAAGGCGCCTGTGTTGGGTTTTAGACACAGCTCTTTCCTCAGAAATTGCACCCTGGGATTATTCATAACGCGGTAAACCTAACTCTAATCAGAATCAGCAACATACATTGATTAAGGACTACTGGAAATGTAGGCCTGGCAGGTTGCTGGTCCCGGGGAAAATTGTGACATGTGGTGCGTGAATCTGAAAAGATATGCATTAGTTTGATTGTATTATTATTATTACACAACTATGATACACTTACACTGTAGGTCTAGTCTAGATATTCTGGTTTTGGAGCATCATAATGTAATTTTATGTTTTCCGCTTCATTGCTGCTTGATTTATTATCCATGAATTACCTTATCCTCCCACATATGAGACTTGCGTTCTCTCTGCACAGTATATGATGATCAAACCACTGGTACCATGTCTGTTTTCATTGTGCTATTATATGTGTTAGATGTGCGTTGATGATCAGTCATTTTTGAGTAACTGGTAATAATAGCAATGTTTCAATTACAGCCTCTACCTCAGCCTGGTCACCGTCCATGGAATAACTCTAAAAGTCCTGTTGAAGCCCAGGAAAAAAGCTCGGAATGTCAGCTCCCACTCTACTATAACACCCCAGCGGAAGGAAGCCATCCATCCAATGCACCTTCTCCATTTCCATCATCACATGGATCTCCAGGTACTGTTTGTAACTAGGCGAAACCTCCAGTTCTGTGTACCATCACAGGTTGTAAAGCATTTGCAATGTTACCAATAGTCTATGAAATAATCCTTCTGTCATCTGGTGATGGGACTACAGCATTGTCTGCAATGTCAGTCCCATATTATAACCACTTCAATTACAGATATAATTACGGACTTGCTTGAGAGAATCTGTATGGAAAATGTTTTTTCTGATGGGTACACAACTGAACTGGCTCAT
The DNA here is from genome assembly GCA_000444245.1 of Botryllus schlosseri. Taxonomy (NCBI): domain Eukaryota; kingdom Metazoa; phylum Chordata; class Ascidiacea; order Stolidobranchia; family Styelidae; genus Botryllus; species Botryllus schlosseri. The sequence continues at coordinate 2,630 of ATSW01007435.1, forward strand.
TAATGCCTTTTCATTGTAGTATGAGGTAGTTTATGAGTGGTATCCTACTTGAATACTTGACTCAAAAGCTGTAACAGTCCATGCCCCCTATTTCTTGAATTCAATTTGACTCAATGGCTATGTTGATTGTCCAATACTCATCTTCATACAGCATACGATTTGTCCTCGACCTGACTATTACGTGCGAATAAAATCAGCATTTCTTAGGCGAGGGGCTATATTTTGAAGTTGTCACGAACTAAGTGGAAGATTTTGAAGTTCGGTGAAGTTTACATATATGTTTGTATCCTTCTTAGGATTTGTACTTTCACTGCAACGAACAAGTCTTAGTGATGAAAAATTTCTTACAATCGAAGTGTCTTTACTCACTGTCCTCAGGAGCGAAAATCAGTCAATTCTGTAAGCCAAATTAAAAACACATCTAGCAGTATTTCGCTCTGATTCAATCATGACAAGTAAAATGCCATTTTTAATTGGTATACAACAATCCAGACTGAGCAATAATTCCGCCAACTCATTACAAAATAACTGAAAATCAACACAGCACTAATACATGGTAATCATATTTCCATGGTCTATGATGTCATATGATGTTCCAGTCTGTTTACCTGTCAGTCATTGTTACATACAAAGAAGATACTTTCAATATTTGGAGCAGAACTCTTAAGAAGTGGGTCATGGCATATTGTCGGAGTGAGCCATGACTACAAGAAGATTGAGAACTTATGAATTTAACTGTTTGATGCATTCAAAATTCTCTTGCTACGTTATTGCTAGTCCATATTATTATGCCATGCCATCAATCTTTACAATGATTTGTAATCTCTTGATCCCCTCAATGTCATTCTCATGTATCTACATATCTGTTTTAGTTTCTTATTGTTTGCAGATAATATTTGTAAGATATGCTTAATGGAATGAGTCTCATGTGTTTCTACGACATTGTCCTATGTAAATTCTCACATGTATGCTGTTACACTGCATGGTGTGAAAAACAAATGTTTGATCAAGCTAGCGCCAACAAATCTTGACCTTAAAATTTACATGGGGTCTGGAAAGTAGATGCAACTTTACCAAAGGTGATAAATCTGAATTTTATGATGGGCATCGGGATGACAAGATTTCAAAATCAGTTCACTTGTAAATAAATGCTTTTATCTCATACTTCTGATCCAAGTGTCTTTGTGTAAGGCCAATCCATACTTTGATCATTATATGCTGAAATACTTCATTTTGGTTCAGTCTTGGGGTTTCTTGAGGCTCATGCAAAGCTGGTACTGTATGCAGTTGGCCAGGAATGTTGCACCACTTATTTCATTTGATTGATATCGATATTATTTATTAAATTACAGAATAACTGAAATTATGGTAGGGTTATGTATTGACCAGTATAAAAACATAGCTTTAGCCTGCAGTAGGCTCTTCAAGAATCGGTGTTTGATTTTTTTACTGCACAAGGAGGGCTCTGTTCAAGAATGATTGAGATTTAACACAATAGGCCTACATACATACTTTCGTCACTAACCTTATGCGTTGTATGGACAAGATTTGTACATGGAAAAATAAACCTCTTCGTTAAGAAAAGTGCCCTTGCTGGCCCTGCCTAAACTATTCACTTCCTTAATGCTATAAAATCTATCCTGTTATTTTTAATTATTCATGAATTCTTACTACAGGAAAGCTGTGAGTAAGGAGTCTGTTTGGCTTGGTTTCCCATTCTAAGCAGTGTGACATGTCTGCAAAGTAAAGGAAATCTACTGAGAGCATGCTGTAATTAAATTGACCTATTGGAATGTTTAAACCAATTCTGTAAAATATATTTCCATTGATGGAGCTTTGAAATCTGAGATAACTAATTAAAGTAATAAATGTGCAGTGTTTAGTGTTCATGTTGTGTAATTAGCCGCTAACCTTAGATGTAACATGGAAGATGTAATGGTTTATACTTATACCAACAATGCTTCACTGAATAGACAAGGATGATTCACTCAGCACAAAATTTCATGCCTAATTTACTTTCAAGGCACACCGTCTGGAGACCTATTTTTCTTATGACTTATACCCTGCTTCCTGGGTGACAATCCACAGTAAAAGTATCTCTTGATGTGTTTATCCTAGCACTAAAGAAAGTTTGCCCTACAATCCTTGATGCTTTATTAAAACCAAAAATCTGTCTTGGGGAACTATTGTTAGGCAACAGATGGGGCATGGTGTTACTGTCTTTGTCCCTTTACGGTTATTGATCCATTGAAGAATGATCCCAATTTACTGATCAATCAGTTACACAGTATTCTGATGGACTACAGTATGTCTGCTTTACTATTTGTACAATGCTTGCACTAATCTATCTAGTGTGCATATGTGATTAATGCATGATATTTTTGAGTTGATTTTTTCATTTTCCTGTGATGAAAGTAAAAATAGTTCATCACTGGTAGATAAGCACATGATTCCCATTGTTCACTTACCATACAGTATGGGTTGTTGATTCATACATACTTCCAATTCTATTCTCATATTATGCTGTGCCCAACTGGATTTATAATATTCTTAGAAAAATGCTTATTGATAAACACACCCCTCATTGGTCTGGGTTTCAATGCTAATGACAAGTTCATTTTGCAACACTTTACCAATTCAGCTATACAACCATCATGGATCATTCTTGCTTCATTCGCATCCAGTGAAAAAGTACACATTATTTGAGGCTATATGTCTTTTGTTATCTTCGCGGTTGATTGTGAAAATTATTGTTCATCACAACACGTTTGACCTGTTTTCGCTTGATACAACAGTTCGGCACTATCATTTCGCAAAGGATTGAAAACGAACTTGATGTTTCATGCTACCCTCAAAAGCTACATTTCAGCACTAACAGTGGTTGTACTAAGTTAAGTTAACCCAACCCAATCTTTATCTAAATTATCTGCTCATATTACTGCAAGTTATCTTTGGCGCAATTGTGTAGGATGTCTGGAGCTAGTTAAGTTCAGCTCGATTTTCCTAGCAACTGGTCAAGCATTGATTAATTCTTTCCTACATTCCTTAAAGACAGGTTTAGATATACGAGGTTTATGAGATTTACACCTGTAATCGCCAGTAATGCCTCATTGCCTGTAGGTGTGTGTTAAGTTGAAATAATAAATTCCTTTCCCAACGGAGGAGATATGTGTGTAATTACAATGGTATTTTTATTGATTTCTTAGCTCTTTTGAATCTCCCAATGGTGATTTATTCGAAGATTTTGCTCATTTAAAAAGTTCACTTTAGATGTGTTGTATAATAACCAGCTGGTAGTAGGCCTACGAGTCACATCTGCCTATTAATGAAGCTAGCACTTCAGCACTTGTGCTGTGTATGATGATTTCATACTGATAAATTCCATCTTCACATCACTCACAGATCCTTATTACTTGTTATCTGTTCCATGTTATTGGAACTAGACTCAGCGGGCTGTTACGCTTGATTTCACCTGAACAATGGAGATAATCCTGCCATGCTTTGCACTAGATATTAGTTTTTCAAGCATGAAGTAACGGAAAATATGCTTACACTTTGCCAAGATTCGGAAATAAATCCGAATATTTCTGTCTTCTGAACAACCCGGCGTTTCCTTTGACAGCTACTACAATGCCATACGCCACTGAACAAGACCGATATCAGCCGCATTCTCACTTTGTAGGAACGGGACGACCTGATCACAGTGCACCAGGTTGTTATTTGCATTTCCTAATTCAAGTCGAAATGCCAGCAGTTTCTACTGAATAGCCATCTAGTTTGCTGAATCACGATCTGACATATCAACTTTGCCTACCGGCACATGCCATTTTAATTTTTATCGCTTGCTTTTTCATGTTATTTTGTATTATTTTTCAATTAGTGTGTAATAATCTTATTTACATGCTCTTGTCTAGTAATTTCTAACCTTTGCCAACCTTACGAATCCTCAAGCTAACCAACAAGCCTTTGGCGAACTCCAAATTTTCGTCTATAGTCACAAAAAAAAAGATCAATCACATTATACGTCTACTACATTTAGTGTAGAATAGGGTGCACAAAACCGTCATTAACAACAGCGTTATAAATAAAACCATGAAAACAGGATTTTCACACAAAACAAAAATAATATATTTAATAAGTTTTGGAAATCAATGTGACTTCGACTGCATGAGTATGGTGTGTTTCTTGACCTCCAGTCTTGAGATTGACTCAGCGAACGCCGTGGATTCTTATGGACCTCAGTTAGGAATCGGAACCACTTCTCTAGGCAAAGGTTGATGTTCGTTGAAAAGCCTACTCCAAGTCATTTCGACAGTGTACACTCTCCTATCGTTTCACTAAATCGCGATCTTGTGGTGGTTTTGAATCGATAGAGATAGCAAATAACTGATGACTGACTGTCTTGCCATCTGGTACACATTAACCTTTGCTGTTTTAACCCGCAGGCTCTTTTCCCGTTAGTACGTCGTGGTCTGTGCAGCCGTCCGCGCCAGCATCCATGGCTTTGGACCGAATGAGACAAAACGGGCGCCCCCCTTCGAGAGGCCCTAATCCATACTACCCTGCAACGCCTGGAAAAGGTCCAGTACCGGCATGGCACCGACCGCCTTACTCTTCACCATATCCGCCTTACGGCAGTGAGGCACATCGTAGGAAGCAGTTTAGTCGTTCGGACATTGCCGGGCCGGTCACACCCGCGTTCCAGTCTAACAGTAACGGCAATTTTGTCCAACATCAACACACGCCCATTCTGGTGCCTAATCCGCATTACAATCAAAACAACGTGCCGCAAACCATGGACGGACGGGCTCCCGAATTGCAAAGCCCTGACTCTCAGAAACACATGATGGCTAACGAACGGAACATGTATTCGCCGATGCAAAATCAGCAGAACGCAAGTTTTTACATGTCACAGCAACATGCGCAGCGGCAGACCTCTATGCCTCAATTTCCGCCTGTGGGGTTGCCGCCACCCGGTGTGCCTCCGTACCCGGTGAATTCAGCCCCTGCTGCGACCGGAAAAGGAAAAAGCCGGAGCAACAAAAGCTATCAGTGTCCTAAGTGTGTGAAGGTGTGTGCTTTGATTGTTTTGCTTGAATATTTCGTGACAACAACATACGGCCAGCAACACGATTTTGAGCGGCCCGCAGAGACTTTCTACCCCGAAAGTGAAATTATGATCTGAATATATTGGCAAATTTTATGCGTCACAGAATGAATCCAAGTTTGCCAACCCGAGAAAAAAGGTAGTGAAACTATTTGTTCTGTTCGGGTCTACATACATTTGCGAGCAAACATTTTCGACCATGAAGATTAACAAGACAGGGCAGCTTTCCAATATAATTGATGTTCACGTGCAGTCTTTACTAAGGGTTCTGAATCCGACATGCTATCAGAGTTCAAAGAACTTGGTAACAACTTTGATCGATCGCAGATGTATGATTGACCTCAACAGCTACTGAAGTACATTAGGTTAATAAATTCATTAAATATTGTTTTTGGTGTCTATGCTTCAAGTGTACATCATATACAATTGATTCCTTGTATAGGTGGATAAATAGGCGATTAATGTATCGATTCTGTAATCCGGCCCACCAAGTACTTCATTTTTTCATATCAGGCCCGTCGACCGGGGAAGTTGTCCACCCTTGGCCTAGCGCCTACCCTGACTCCCTGAGTACAAGGTTTGATGACTAACTGATGACGGAACCGGACCTAGATCAGGAAAGCTCAAATAAGAGCTTATCACTTTCAGGCCAGCCTTAATCACCACATCATTGCCAGATGGAGTGTATATATTGATGGCAGTACTGTTGTTAGTCATCATATCCCAATATTCTACACAGTATTTGGTTGTCCTAAATTTCGGGAATATGCCAATGTCAACCCTCATGCCCTCATTTACCGTGGCAACCTCGATCAGTCCAAACAGCACCCTAAGGTGGAAAAAGTAGCCGGTGTTGCTACTTCACTGCAAGTAGAAATAGCAATTTTGACGACGAGGAGATTTGGTCACGGATTTGGCTATTTTTCGGTGGTGGCTGCTTTAGAATTTGCTGGGTGCAGATTGCTACAACTCGTAATGAATAATGGTGTTGCAAGTAGGTACAATCTTCGGAAATAAAACAGCAGTTACTGTTACAGGTATTTCAGTGGTTCTTATGACGATGTCCCACGTTAAATTGCGACAAACTACCCAAAACTATTTTCTACTTCTCAAAAACCTAGAGTGTAGGGTAGGTAGTTTTGCACATAAAACTGTTTCAGAAGAAGGGGATACATTCAAAGAACACAGCCACTTGAGTAAGTCGGCAAAAACTACATGAGTACTTTGAAATAGTAGAAAGATACCCTTAGGAGTACTGAACCTCATAATAATATTTCTTGAATAGGAAAATCAAGCCAATGCAGCCTCTATTTCAGTAGTTACCAAACTGTGTGCCGTTATGGATTCTCCGGTGGGCTGCGAAAATTTTTGGCAAATAATTGATGAATATATTAATGAATCAACTCATAAACACAACTCCTTCCGCTAATCATGGGCATATTGTGTGGAGTTTCACTCTCACTGCAACAGTGTTTTCCAGAATCTACTGTTAACAACTTTTGGTATAGATAATCCATTTGAAAGCTATGAACCACGCAATCTTTTTGCAGAAGAAGAACAGCTCATTGATTTACGAAATGACCCGCTTCAAAAAATTGGATGAGTTTTGACTGTCTGTTTTCAAATCCTCTGCCTTGATCGGTGCAAAAGAGAGCAATATTGTTGCATCTTCACAGCTATGTGAATGTCTGCTCGAAGAAGGGCCAAAATCATTTCGCAAATCGACATTCAGCGTAATATTTTTGGCAGACAGCATAATACTCAATCAATTTGAAAATTCCTTCGCGCTTGGCTACTTGACCTTATAGGACTTACATAATATCATTATAATATATTATCTAGGACACAAGCTGAACGTTTGCATCAATAGTAAATTGTTGCAAATGTTTTATACATTGTTTCTTTGTTCAATAATTGTTTTTTCTCTCTTTCTGTGGGTCGTACAATAAAACTTGCATCAAAAGTGGATCCCAAACTGAAAAGGTTGGGAAGCACTGGTTTAGCGGTTGTGTTCTGTTAAGGTGTTTCGGCGCGGGGACCACTTGAAGCGGCACTTGCTGTCCGTACACGATCACGAGCACCCCTACCAGTGTGGGGACTGCGGAAAGGGGTTCGCCTCCATCGCGGCGTTGCTGAAACATGCAAAGTCGTTGCACGTCTCGAACATGACCAAGGGTTTGATGTGTTTGAGGTGAGCCCTTCTGGTGATGCAGGCCGGAATCTGGGTCGCTATTTCCTGAAATCTTGCCGCTTTCTTCAGCATCTAGTGTCGCTCCTTATGACATCATACACATATTATGGAAAGTTCGAAAACGTGACAAATTCAAAGAAATATTGCATTTAGAAACATACTTAGCCCTTTACCGTATGTTTCCGAGGCTGTGGTGTGAAGGAAATATCGAAACGATAATTCACTTTGATTCATTTTCTCAAAATACGGAAATGACTTGACTCGAGTCAGTCTGTGTATTGACTCGACTCGAGCTCGAGTCATTGCGCATGACTCGGGCCAAGTCATATAACTCGAGTCTCAGATGGCGGAAACCGACATTCTATTGTAATTACGAAGAATAGTAAAGTAACCACGCTGTTGGCACTACGCCTATCAGTACTGGTGCTTGAAAATGCGACCAGAAACTGTTAAAAGGGAGGAAAATTAGCATATTTTAAATGCGAACCATTCATCATCACCAAACAGAGGTATAAAAAGTGGTTTTATCAAGACTTTATCTTGAAACTGAGCAGTCAACACAATGACTTGCAGTCGGTCTCGTGTCATAATACCATGATTCGGACTCGACCCTCTGCTCGCTGACTTGGACTTGGTGGTGCATTGAAAATGACTCGATTTGACTCGAGTCAAAACTATAAAAGTGAGATTGACTTGTGACTCGGAGCCTCGTGACTTGGTTCCAACCCTGGAGCATTCTCATCTTCTCTGCTTTCCTTTCTTGTGGCAGCACTGTAGTGCAATGCACCAGTTGCATATTACACACTTGGTCCCACTCTGGCCAGTTCTCAAATTATCGTATTTGGATTCCTTGGAAGGGTCTGCTGCAAAGACTTGTTATGATCCTGCAATCGCAGGCCAGACTCGTCGATAACTCTCTTCTTGTCGCAGATGCAACATGACCTTCGTATCAATGCAAGAGATTGAGACGCACGCCAACACGCTCCACGTACGCGAAGACGAAACCTACATGCAGAACATCAACACGAGTAGCAAGCAGCATTCCTGCATCCAATGTGCAAAAACATTCACGTCGGCCGTCAATCTGAAACGGCACTTGCAGCTGGTGCACAGGTGGGTTGGGTTTATTTGCTGAGATTTTGTGTTCCTACATTTCGAATTCGATTCGCCCTATCACTGACGTTCGCTACTGATGAGAGTCAGTCGAAAAGCTTTTTGCGAATAAATTAACAATATGAAGTTATTGTTTCGTGTTATCCTGAAGTACTGTACCCCAAATAGCTTGTTGAGATTTTGTGGCACATCAGAGTTGTCAACTGAAGTTAGGTGACAAACAAGGATGCCTATGAATGATTGTGGCGTCCTTATTATCTGGACATCGGATAGAAATTATTAGTTTTATTATGAGCCTCACCAGGATAACAGTTATCTAGTCGCCGTAGCTTAATGGTTAGTAGTTAAGCGCTAAAGTGCAGCAGTCATCATTGCAGCATAATCAAGCACAGGCAAATGGGTGAGGTTACGGCATGTGGGAGAGAACATTCAGCATAAAACAAAAACTATAATGCGGATCTTTAGATTCTGAGACTTAGCTTGGACAACAGAGACTAATTAAAGCGAAATGCTGTTAATTCCATTCTAAGCTCGTTTGTGAAATGTTTCTATTTTATTTCAAATCTAACTTCTTCTAGTTGCCATGAAAATGCTACAGGAAAACTTATTGTGCAAAACGACCTCAGCTAGTACAGACATTTTCCATTCTCACACTCAACGATCTATGATTTTCAACTCGAAATTTAATTCGAGTTTTTGCGAAATCAATCCAATTTGGAATAAACTGTATAGCTATAGTTCTAATTTTCATCGAATTTGGAAAATCTGACAGTTTGCCTTAAAGGCATTATGATAAATGATATCATTACCGTACTAGCATTATGTGGTATGGTGTGTCTATGAGTCGTAAACAATTGCATAGTACAGGAAGAGATACAAATAGTGTGACTTGCACTTAATTTTGGTATCCTATATCCACCTCCGAATGGATAACTATTGATGTTTTTAATAACTGTAATATAGTCGGCCTAATTGGCCTGCTTAAAGATGTCAGTGTTTTAAATGATTGCACATTACACAAGTATCCGTATTGTATATGTAAGTATGCACATGAATACACCATTACTTCAAGTTTTAAGTATGTTTGGCACGATATCAACTGTAGCTGTCAATTCAGCTGCTTTCCCAATGCCAAAGTAGGCTTGCTAAGAACTTGCAATGTAGTTATTCCTGTTTATTTGCTTTGAATCATCCAATTCGATTAGAAATGCCTTATTTAAATTGCACTTCATCAAATACAATTTGAATCTATTTCGAAGCACTTCTTTGTTTTCTCCTTCCCTTAGATAACTTATTTTATTCACCAGCTGGTGCATCCTCATACTTTGGGCTGAGACCTTGACAAGCCTGCTAGCGGTCAGGGGTCATGCCTTGTGTGGCAAATAATGGATTTTTTTCTATTAGTAATGTAAGCATGTAATGCATATATATTGCATTTAGCAAGACATGACTGCCATGACAGCATTGATTGTCTTTTATCTGATTACTGCTGGCATGCATATTTCGTGGTAGCTGACTGAGTGGCATGTTCTCTGCATTTTCTCCAAGTGGAGTTGTTTCAATTTATTGACAAATGCTGGTCGGTGGTGCCCCTTGTTCTCATTAATATTTCATTCAGGCTTCAGCTAACAGGCATTCCGTATACATACATGGCAGAAATTGCTTTTAAAAGGGTTGTGAAGAAATTCCTTGCCAGAGGATAAATCGTGATTCACTACTTGTGAGTCAGCGTTGTTTTTGTAAGAAAAACCCATTTCAACTTGTTTTGGGAACAAAGAATGAGTCCTATCAACGATTTCAGTCTCCCTTTGGACTGACTGCGTTAAGTAGATAACCCCGAAACTTGATTTTGCCCCATATATAGACTTATCTTGGCATTACCTGTATCATCAACTTGCCGATAAAATGGTATCAATGCCAAAATCATGTTCTAATATTTAGCTATGTGACTGTCTGAAATGCATATCCGATTATGTCAGCGAGTACTTGAGTCCTAGCTGGAATGAAATGATTGTAATGCCATCGGGGTGTAATTTGACAGCTGATTGAGTCTGATGACTCTGTGTGCTGAGCTTTGTTTTTTCTAAAGTCTGCGTCCTTCAGATCGAAAGATGACTCGAAGACGTTTTGTCGCGAGTGCGGCAAAAGTTTCGCACGTATCGAGGCCTTACGCAAACACGTCGACAAGACTCATAACGGCAACCCAAACGCGTTACCCCCAGACGACCTTGAAGAGGGCGACAACGCGAGGCAAGCGTCATTCTCGGAGAACGAAAGTCGCGGGCCATCGGCAGGTGGGCTCTCGTTGTGACTTTCCGCTGCATAATGGATGGGTATCTCAAATACAGTTATCTAGTTAAAGGACACCGTGGCGTGTTGATAGATGTGGGTTTCCGAATGAGGATTGATATTGCTGTGGACATATATCCTTCTCTTGGCCTGTGTTGATTATTTTGGTAAGCACATAGATCAGGGATGGTCAACCTGCGGGCGTCGAAGGTAAATTATGCCGCCGTCCACACATAATTCAATTAATATGTCTTGGTGGCCGTTAACATGCAAATTGAATTTACGAATTGACTCCCGAATTTTTGAGAGATTTTAATTAATCTTGAAATTTTCTTCGCCACGTATCAACTTGGAATCGTGTGTTCCTCGCGAAAGAAATTTGTGTCTGGTACGTTTGGGCGATTCCATTATCTTTTCACTTGCCCTAAATTTTCGAAGACGCCATTTCTTTAACCCTACCACCGAATTTAATCACTTTGGCTGAGAAAGGATAAATATTTGCTACTAACATGACTACTCGTGGTTTCGGTGCGTATAGCAAGCAGATATGAATAAATAGATTAGTCCGGAGTTCACCTGAAATGGACATGGACAGTTTAATATGTAGACCTATATGGCTACCCCTGACATAAATGGTTAAAGTAGTTATTGTTGATACTCACGTAGAACTAAAAGTAACGTCACAGATTTCTACTGTAATACAAGTAGGAGTAGCGTAAGTATTCCGAGCCTAGTTCTGCCTCAAAAAATTAAAACTGCTAAGAAGAAATAGTCCAAAATCATAGCCTCTTGAGGAATTAATGCAAGTACAGTAGTCAAAACATAATCGGGCCTGGGCTACATCAAAAAGTACTTCGTTGCTGACCACCTCTGGGTAAACTGTAGAATATAATCTCCACTCTTTGCGATATTTCCACCAAGTTTGCTAATTTCGTTTGGAAGACACCTTAGAATTTGTGTAACTACTCTGGAATTTTTTAAAGCCAGGGGTACCAATCTGAATTGTCTCACTGATCTATGTTCTTTGAATGATGCATCATTAACAGTACTCAGACTTGTTTATGGTAGTAGGTATGAGGTAGGTGAAGCGTTTTAATCGGGACACCCCTGCATAGAATTTGTGACAACTGCTCTTTCAGCACGTTTCTAGGCAATAAATAAAGTGATTGTGTAGTATCTTTGTTTGCTGCTGGTTCAATGTTAGCTGAAATATCGGAAGCTTGATTTCTTTATTGATTTTTAGGAATCATGTGGATTTTGCTGCAGATTAGCATGGATTGAGAATATAGTATGAAAATTTGAAAACGCTGCTCTAAATGTAGAAGAGTACAATCCTTTGCCGTGTAGGGGGCCCAGGGTTGTAACCAAGTCACATGGCTCCGAGTCACAAGTCAATCTCTTTTTTATAGTTTTGACTCGAGTCAAGTCGAGTCATTTTCACTTCACCACGGATTCAAGTCCGAGTCCAAGTCATCGAGAAGCGTGTCGAGTCCGAGTCGTGGCATTATGACTCGAGTCCGAGTCCAAGTCATGGTGTTGACCGCTCAGTTTCCAGTCAAAGTCTTGTTAAACCCATTTTTTGTAACTCTGTTTGGTGATATCGAATACTTCGCATTTATAATATGCTAATTTTCCTCACTTTTAGCAGTTCCTGGTCGCATTTTCAAGTACCAGTACCAATACACGAAAACCCAAGAGTGTGGTTACTTCACTTCTCTTTGAAATTACAATGAAATATCGGTCTTTGCCCTCTGAGTCTCGAGTCATATGACTTGGTTCGAGTCATGCACAATGACTCGAGTCCAAGTCGAGTCAGAACACGGATTTACTCGAGTCGAGTCATTTTGGTATTTTCAGAAAATGACTCGAGTCAAGTCCAGTCATCAGAAAATCGTGACTCGAGTCGGACTCGAGTCGAGTCATGACTCGAGTCATTACAACCCTGAGGGGGCCTATTACGATTGGAATGCGGTCGTGCGCTATCTATGCAATCGAAATGTGGCCTTGAAGAGCAAAAAGGTTGACCACGCCTGTTCCAAGTTGAGGTTCCCTATGTTGCATAGGCCTTGAAGTACGTTGTGTAAATCACTTCGGCATTGGTATAAGGTTGGAAAATATTGATGAAAACGTATTTCAAGCCCCTGTCCTACTGTTCCCACAATGGGTATTTGTGTGTTGCAGGTAAATTAGTCTAACCGACAGGAAAGTTTTTGTCATATCAACATCGAGCCGTGTTTTAGATACCGACGAAAGCTCGCTGTCATCAAACACGCAATGGCCGATCGCGCCACCCGCCCCCGACCAGGCCAAACCAAACGTAATCGCCCGAAATCCGAACGTGCCACCTCCGAATCCTTACCAGCCTGGTGGCCAGCCTCAAATCAACTCCGATCCAAGATACCGGCAAACTCCAGGACCTGACGAAGTCGAGAAGAGACCGCCTTCCATACCTCAAACTCAAACGACCATGCACAGTATTGCTCCGAACGACGGGAAATTCAACCGGCACCCGTACACGAACGCTCTGCAGCAAGATAGTCGCACCCCGAATGCTGCGGTCGATGTTAAAAACACAGACGTGTTCGTAGACACTGTAGCAGCCGGGAATGCGACCGAACCGCAATCTGTGTCGGAGGCTTTCTCGATGGCGATGAGGACTTTGTCAGAGTATGATTACGAGTCCTCTGATCTCGACCGGTTCACCGAATTTCTTGACCCTGCTGCCGCACACCGACCGTACCAATTCGTACACGGCGACTTGTCGTTTTCCGCGGGACTCGAACCGGAAACGCACGGCGTCAACGGGGACCGTTACGTCGCATCAGTCAGAACGCAGCGAAATTTTTTAGTGACAATGCCCCTTCCCCCCGACGCGACGACTGCTGGGTGTCTCCCGACAACTGGGGAGCCCCGGCGGCCGTTGCCGCAACAACAGGGGGGTGGGGGCGGGGTTGAAGTCCCCAATGTCGATGCCTACGACGGCCGCATTTCAGGCCGAGCGAAAGTGAATGATGCGCCGTCCCGTTTTCGTAATTTGGGGCCTGGGAAGAATAAGGCTGCCCCGGGGCAGGCTGACGCGGGGCAAGGGAGCGTGGACCTGTCTTGCAACGTGTGCGAGACTGAATATGAGGTGGGCGGTGTTTGGATGATGTTATAGTGCAGTGGTTTTTAAGCATTGATTTAAAGATTCCGTGCAGCAATCTTCAAATTGAGATTTTACTTTTTTGACTAAAATTATTCAATCTCTGGATTTTTTATGATGTATCAGTGTTGGGTTTGAACGAATGTGGCAGTTGTTATAAATAGAGCAGGAGGCGAGGATTAGGGTACTCGAATTTGAAAAGCTATTTGATCAAGTGGATTACTGGGTGGAAGTATGTACTGTCTGTCATTACCAGACCCACCGGCTACCCCTAACTGTTAAGTAATCCTATATTGATAAGAATGGGTCGCCATCTTTGCGACCCCCCACCAGTAAAAATGAATATATTGGAATAGTACCTGCCACCAATAGACACTCATGCCTGGTCGCCGGGGTGAACTGTGCTCACCTGCTCCTGGGTTTTGTGCGGTGGGACTTGAACTCAGGCCTGCTGATTGCAACATCAGTGCCTTCACCACTGAGCTACAGTGGCTGACTGTCATTTTGAGCTCCATTTGTCATCCCTTTTTCTACATCCATCTATCACAAAGGATTCAAATATATCAGTTCCGTTTTCCACGATCAGCTATCCATTTTCAATAGAGTATTGGCGTCTCTTTTGCAGATCATAGACGACCTGATGTCTCACATCGAAGTCGTTCACCTGAAGGTGAATCCCGAAGAGTGCTGCATTTGCAAAAAGCGTTTTTCCCAGGCCGGCAACGTGAAGAGGCACATCCGATTCGTTCATCTCCGCGAGAGGCCTTTCCGGTGCATGGACTGTTCGTGCACTTTTGACAGGTGAGTTATCGCTTGAATTCGTCAGCGTGCAGTCTTTATTCAAGCCCCGAGAAATCCACTTCTCTAGGATTTTATTTCACACTGTCAGCACTACTGGAATTAGATCAATTCTAATCATGGTATATTGTCGCTGGAAAACCAACATATTTCACTAAAAATTCATGCTACTTACCAACTTGAAACCCAGTTAAAACGAAAGATCTATGTCCAAATAGAGATGGAAATGAAAAATTCAAAAATACAAAAAGTGGACATAACACAGTTTGGTTTTCCAGAGATGATATATTCATATCTCCTATTGTGCAGTACTGTGATTGTGACTCTGAGCGTTTATGTGTATATTAGAATGCTTATGACAATTAATATTTATCTATGTATGCCTCCAGGCAACATCTTCTAATTACACTTTCACCATTTTACAGCAGCCCATACATATTACAAATACCAGACTACTGTTGTGTAATTGTGAATACATTCTCACAAAATTGAGTTGTTACTTTCTCAAACGTCGTCAGGATGTATTCCGTGATATGCTAATCATTGCACCATCGCAGGCTGTGCTACTTGCAAAGGCACATGCGCACGCACCTCCAGTGGAACGAGGAGAACCAGGAGTTCAACCCGCTGAAGCCGTGCTGCTGCCCGGAATGCGGGAAACGATGCCTGACGGCGCATCACCTGCGCGGCCACATGCAGCGGAAGCACTTTGCCAAAAACAAGCGCAACTATGCTCAGTTTCTCGCCAAGTACGGCCACCTGGAAGCACTCGGAAACGGGCCTGGCGCGCTCGCGTCGCAGCGGGGAAAACGCGGACGGAAAAAGAAAAAGGCGGATGCCGGTGACGCTCCTTGCATCCGAGGCAAAGCGAAAGAACAACGTAAGTCTATTTTTTCGGGGATGTAAATTTGATTTGTTTTTCGAAGCGGGTTCATGTGATAGGTCACTAGTGTTAGTCGGCTGATATTCAATATTCTAGCACAAGATTTGCTTTTCTTATGTGAATGGCACTTCAATGGTGGGCATGGCACTTCTAAATATTTGACCTGGGCACTGTAACTGTGGGTATTGTGAACTGCCTAAACTTTATCGAGAGGCAACTGTGGATGTGTTTTTTGTGTGTTTCACTCTCTGATTGGCTGACGACTGGACTAAAGATAAGATTGTGGATGTAGTTTGATGATTTACATTTATTGTTTCAATGCAGCACCTCATTCTTCACCAATGCCGCTCTCTTCAAGCGAAAGCCAACCACTGTCAAATTACGGAAACTACCAACACTCGGTAAGAATGCAACTTATTTCGATTAGGATTAGGAATAAAATTTGGACTAGTATTTGCAAGTGCTTAGTGAATTTATCCCGGTAGATTCCTATCCAGTGTGAACTCTGGTCTTACACTGTTGTGGTGCACTTTAGATTTGGTCTAGTAGGTTTTTAGCGATCAGTTTTTTATGGCGAAATAATGTGTGCTGATGAAATTCTGACGTAAAATATTTTTGGATCAATCGATTTTGGGTCAATTCTTGAACGCTAAATCGTCCAAAAACGCTTGTAGCTCTTCTTTTTTCGTCCCATACTCTGCATTTTAGAAATCACACTGTACCGACAAGATACACCATTTTCAGTTCACGACGTTTACAGTTATTCAAATGTTGCACCAAATCTCACAGACGGCACTGCCACAGTGCTCATAACCATGTTGACAACCCCCTCAACCCCACAGATAAAAATCCAACTTGAACCATTAATAAGTATGACTGTAATTTTTGTTATACGTTAATTACATTCGTTTGCAAGATGTCATTTTACATTAAATATCCATTCCTGCCTTAACAGAATCTTCAAATCAAAGCACCAGTCTACGATTTGCCTCGGGACAACTTTGCAAGCGATGATCATCAGTCTCCTCAACAGGTTTATGCTCCTCACCCAGAATATCATAACACACCTCCTGCTAGCCGGCCAAACACACGGTCTCCGGGCGTTATCAGTTTTGCTGTCGAACCTGCCGTGCGTTCGCACCAGAATGTTTCGAATTACGATGTGTCTTCACAATATATTTGGCAAAGTACTGTCTCGACCGGTGACGCCGTCGGTTCATCGGAAAAAGTTTTGAGGCCACCCGAAACCAGTGGGCATCTGAAATCGAAAGAAATTCTGCTTCCGTTCCGGTGCCAACGCTGCGTTTTCAAGCGGTTTCGCACCCTGGCGATGTTGAGAAGTCATATGTCGCTGTACCACGGTAGATCTTTGATAAAGCATATGTGTCGTCTGTGCGGTGCTAGTTTCGCAAACAAAGGGGCTTTGACTGCACACCGGGCGAAGAAACACCGGGACTGCGGCGTCGGCGGTGCCAAGCGACACACCGACTGCAAGGCATCTGCCAGCGCGAATTTTTCTGCCAATGGAACGTCGGATTTGTCTCAAAAGCAGTACCAACACGGTCGTGTTGCCCCGGCTTTCTATGGCTCCAGCGAGAACAGCATGAATTTCTTTTCGTATGACCCTAATTCGCCCGGCATGGTGCCTTCGCCGAATCTGGACGCCTTGTACGTGAATTCGAAGCATAACATTACCACGTCGAGGCCCTTGATACTTACTTAGACGCGAGAAGTTTG
This sequence comes from Botryllus schlosseri, assembly GCA_000444245.1. Taxonomy (NCBI): domain Eukaryota; kingdom Metazoa; phylum Chordata; class Ascidiacea; order Stolidobranchia; family Styelidae; genus Botryllus; species Botryllus schlosseri. The sequence continues at coordinate 19,890 of ATSW01007435.1, forward strand.
GGCGGAATGTGCGCATGGATTTAGCACCCTTTCAAATGCTTCATTGACATTCTTTTTAAAAATCCTACGCTGATCAGCATGCTTTTTTCTACGCTGTACATAAGTGCACATCAGAGAACCGACAGCATTAGACGACTCTTATCTGTANGCAGTGGTGCAATTCAAATTTTTNGTCANTCGGTTTCATCGCGGAAATGAAATTTTTCAGTTGGTTCTGATCTCAGGAAATTTNGTGAGATGCTTTCATAGAACTGGTGTGCTTGNTAAATGCAACCTCTACNTATAAACGTCATGCCATTCTCTATGTCTTTGCAAAATGCTTTTTTTCTTACTTCTGACATGCCTATGCTTTCCGACTGCAGGGGTGTTTCAATTGTTACCCAGGCGCCGAACCGGGGCGTGCTTATGTGTTGTATTGAACTCATGTTGCTCATTTTATTTCAATCATTTCCGCAAAACGTACCGCTGTGGGAAATCAAATTGGAGGTACCATTGTGCCAAGTGTGTTTCTCGATGCCTGGAAATTTTGTGTACTTTGTCACAATATTGATGTCGATCATCATGAAATAGTCGGAACTGTCATTCATCATTGAGTTTTCACACCTACCTCACTTAACATTAGGTGCTCCAACTACCGCACGACCCTAAGCACCTGTGTGAGCCTGAAACATCCCAGCTATTGAACCTTGGAAGCAAACTCGTTATTGGAATCGTTAGTTCAATCCTCTGCTCACGATATCTCCTGCTTTTTTAAGATGCGAAACAGTGAATACTAACACAAGCCTTCTCAAAAGCCTGCCTTTGGCGTGTTTGAGAGTGCTTATTTCATCGATAATGCTCAATCATATGCATATTGCCAACTATAAGACTCTAATTTGTCGGAACTGCAAAGTATATTTTGGTGTGACTAATCAATGTCGTCAACATAGCTATCCGTTGGTAAGGACTTTTTCAATTCGGACAGTTGGCGCGGATCATCTGTTAAGTTTGTGTTTCAAGCGACCCCCTTCCCCAAACATATCTGAACATTTCAGTTTTGAAAGTATTCGAGTTGCATCGTTTCTGACGGCATCGTACGTGCGGCAAATACGGCGTAATAGTTCGGGGCCTCGACCTTCGTTGTGTCGTCAACTGTCCCAAAGCCTGCTGGACTGTCCCCGACTAATAAATCAGACTGATTATGCTTACAGTGGTGATTATGACTATAAAAACCGTGTTATAATGAGTTTATATTTTAAATACTTGAAAATAATGCTTTACATTAAAGACTCGTGTGAAAAAAATACTTTGAACTATTTCCAACCTTGAAACATGTGATACAAACTTCGTATGCTTTTTGTAACAAACCCAAAACCGCTGTCATTTTCATTAAGCAAGTGAGCATGTCACGTTGAATTTAGAATTGCTGTCATATAGATCCATTCAAGTGCAGTGAGTGAAATATGACTCGCTATTTAATGCTCTCAATTCTCGGAGTAGTCGTTGAACCACAGTCTTGTTATCAGTCCAACTACTTTGACCGCCTCAATATCCAATCTGGTTATGTTGGCGAGACAGTTTTGGAAATTTTGCCGCCCAAAATGCAGTTTGTGGCAAGATAATTATATCAACCTTGAAGAAATGATGAAATTTATTGCAAATCTAGGTTATTTTAGTGTTTCTGTTTCATTCCTGCACTCGAATATTTTAATTATTCAGTGTATCCTATCAATATGAAGCATGAGATTAGTAATTATTAACACCATCCACTTCAACGAACGCTTTTGCGGCCGTGTAATTGAAAGATTGCGATGAAATACGCTTTACTGTTCTGTCCACTACAATTGGTATGTCCTCGGGCGTAGCAAGAGGCAGAAATGCGCCCTTGCCTTCATTTTTGACTTGATTATTGTGAGGTGATATTTTCCTTACATCACATCATCCCCGTGTTTTGTATTGCAGTTTATTGTGTTTTTCATATTGTCCTGGATATAAGAGGCTAACTCTTCTAGACTTCTTTGTGCACGACTGGAAGTATGGCTGAGTTGGAGATTTCCAGTGGTCAACGGGTTTTGTGGCGTGACCAATCAATTCAATGTCTGAGTCAATCCATATTCGCTGGACTTGAACAGGAAATACCCATCCGATGTACGTTAGTCGTTTGCCAATATGAGCTTTACCTTTTTCATTGCCATGACCGTGCCAGCCGTAGTGGTACCTTTACGTTTTGCTTCCCAGTCATTCCCTACCCAAAGCCCACTAGTAATTTTTTTACAATGTGTAGGTATGTGTCAAGTATTCACGTTTTGAGAAGTGTATTGCCTTTAGTGTTTCTCCGTCTTAGTATTTCAATGTGGAATCGTGTATCTGTATGTGTATGGATTTTTGGTTAGTTTATTGTTTATTTGACTGCCTGCGACCTATTTCATATCGCAAATTTTCGGTATGTGACGACCATTTCTGTACGTTTTGTCTCTCGTACGTTGGGACAATGATTTTCATGACCCTCTCGTTCTGTATATATGTAGTCAAATCCAATGTTGCGAGATATGTACTATCTGCTATACAACGGCCGAAGCCGTCCATTTATATCAATTTCGTTTAAACATGAATCCTGTATTTGAGAAGTTTTTGTATAGTTTGGTGCCTAGGCCTTTGCCTTGTATGCGGTATTCTGTATGTCTTCACTATCCCTGCTTTTTGAAGCCTCGTATAGACCAAAAATATCTCTTTGACCGCGTTTTGTGGTATCATTGTATTATCACATTTTCTGTATATTCCTTTGCACAGACGAGCGTGTCTACAAAATTTTGTACTCTCTGTACCGCGGTAACGATATTGCATTTGCACAAATTTCAAGGCTGCTTTTACCTACGCATCACTGCCGACTAGTAACACAAACCTTTTGATATTTTCGCTTACTAATGCTTTGTGATGGGCACCTATCCGTAAACTTGTACAGTGTACATATGTCGTTAACTAATATCCGGTAGTTTCCGCATTGAATTGACCCTATTCCGTAGTGACTGTTCTGTATCGGTGATGTCACTCTTGACATTCGCTGTACATTTTTCTCAAGCATTGATTCTTTTTCGCGGTTAATGTCGTATCCGTCAAACCGTACAATTTCATGTATTTTTTCGTATGCTGCCGTCCATTTGTTATGTCTAACGTTCGAACATGCGGAACGATTGGATGTTTTTCGTTTTTTAACCGCATTAATTAGCACTCGCTATCGGAACTGTCATGACAATCATTCCTTAGTCACAAGCTGCTAGTGTGCTACGCTTGTTCTTAATAACTCGACAAAGTACAAACTCTTGCTCTTGAGACCACTGGCTAGCCTGGCAGACTACATGGTATTCTAGATATGACTATCTGTTTACATGTTTTTTCTGAAACGCCGGGTTGCGCAGGTGTGCTCAATTTCGCGAGCAGCATTATTGCTTGAAATAGTAGTGTCAGTACGTGCTTTGGACAAATTATGTGTTTTAGATCGTTTCTGAATGTTACCCCAATTGAAACTCCTTTTCGTATGCCTGTTTGGTTTGTATGTCATGTCAGCTGTTCGTATACGTTGACCCTCTTATTTCCACGGGCTTTTCGCGTCCGTGTTCTTAGTTTTTATGTGCTTTCTCAAGGGTCTTATTGCACTGGCACCCTATTGTCTCGCCTAAATAACCAATAATTTTCCCGTTTGCGTCCAATTATCAGTTTCTCTACTGTTTTTAAGGAATTCTGTAAGACATATTCAACTGGCCTTGTAATTCAATTTATTCGGAATCTGAAGTAAACCCGTGACCTGTGGCTAGGGGTGTAGCATTAGGGTAGCGGCGCATTGCATATGATAAATTCAGCCAAATGTTGAAGCCTATGGATTTTCTTTGCCCTATTAAGTCATGACGTCATCATTTGTCGAAGATAATTGACGCCAGGATCATGCAAAGGCTAAAGTTATTTTCATGCTTTCTATTCAGTCGATTATGCAAGCCCTACCCTCATGGCTATCCAAATTTAACTATTGTGGCGTGGTAGTGCGGCCAGTTTCATCCTGGCTACGCCCTCGGTACGATTTACTTTTAGACACTATGAAATACATTCTAAATGCTTTGCGCCACGTGAAATGAAAGATATTCACTGCCTTTTGCTCCGATCCGTGTTTTGTGAAGTTTCATGTCCTGTAATAAAATTGGATGTTCATTCGCGTCTGATCTGCGTAGGTGTGGGGGCATGGGACATGATCGTGCCGCCGGAGTTGTGGGGCGTTTCTCCCGACACCGAATGCGACGCGTGTCGCATCTAGGGTTGCGGTAAAAGTAGGGTTGCATTTAAAACAAACGATGTTTTAAAACACTTCGTTTCAAACATGTTTTGAACAAGGGCCTTTTTAAAAAAAAAATTGTGTTTTTTTCAAGTAGTAAAATTATGCCATAATTGTGTAAATACTTTCCAAAAACATGTTGTATGAGCCTACGGACAATTTTCACCCGATATAGCCGACGTGTAGCGATATGGGATGGTTGGAACCCTCGAAACAGTCGGTTCAACAGCAATAGTACGGATATTTCGTCAAAGGAGCTATATTTACCTTATATTTTCAATTGTCAATCAACTATGACGTCACATACGAATATTCGTGACGAATTCGCTTAAATTCTTAATCCAATCGAAGTTACATTATGGCATCCTCTGTTGGGGGGCTGCCAGTAAAACTGCACTCAAGCCACTGCAGAAACTACAGCATAAAGTACTCCGAATCATAGCTAGGGCCCAAAGGGGCCTGGCTGCCCATCCAATAAGTCGATGTTGAAGAGATTCGACGACCTAAACACAGAAGATATGCGGAAACTAGAAATCGCCAAGTTTATGTATCAGTTTCACTGCGGTCGTTGCCCCGAATACTTCAATGACTTCTTTACCTCTGAATCAAAAGCGCACAAGTACAACACACACGCGTCCACGTCGTCCAAATATCATATGATCGACCGAAAAGATCATCGCTCTATCAAATATGCCGGACCT
>ATSW01007436.1:0-14130 GCA_000444245.1 Botryllus schlosseri
AGCCTCAAGTGTACAATTATACATGTACTTAATTAATGTATTTATCATGACAGGGCTAAATACGATAACTTATTACTTGATTTCTGATTCCAACTATGAGCTCATGCAATGAATCAGCGACCTGTAACTTTTCTTTGACCAGCAATGCAAATTTTAATATCGCTGTCAAACAACATAGACTTTCTCCACTTCTAATATGGTAGCAAGTAGGATTGAATTTAAAACAAATGTTGTTTAAAACACTTTGTTTAAAACATGTTTTAAACAGTGTTTTAATCAAAGGCCTTGAAAAAAGTTTTTTTTTCAAGTTGCATAATTATACCATAATTGTATTGTTCTCAAAAAAATGTTGTATGAGCCTACGGACAACAACTACTCTATATAGACGACGTATATACTATATGGGATGGTTGGAAACCTCAAAATAGTCGGTTCAACAGCTATAGTACGTAGATATTTTGTCAAAGGAGCTATCTTTACCCTATATTTTCAATTGTGAATGTCAGTCCAGTATGACGTCACTATCGAATATTGGTGACGCCATGGCCTAAAAAACCAAAAACAAAAAATAACATGTTTTAAACATCTTTGTTTTAAATTAATTTTTGTTTTAATTGCAACCCTAGGTGTAAGTAATGCGANGGCGGCTGGCACTGGATTTCCCTGCGCGAGAGGGATATTCTTTTATTANATTAGAATNAGAATTAGAGCATAANAATATTTCACANATCATATTAGAATTAGAATTAGAGCATAGAAACATTTCACAAATTAGATTAGAATCAGATAACTGGAATTTCGCTCTAATTTAGTGAAATCTATAGACAACTAGGATTATCTAGTTGTCCAAGTGTGCTATCACGGGCCACAAGTGTGGAACAGAATATCGCCGGCTATCCGACAGTCATCGAGCATATCCACATTCACATCGAAATACAAGCAATTTCTACTAAAACAATACTACTCAGCTCTCAAGATTAGCGGACCACAATCTGACTTATCAATCTCGCCTTCCGCCACATGTCACCTCATTTATTTGTCGCTTGCCTTTTGTATTCTCCGATTTACTTTTCATTCAGTGTGCATGCCACTTCTCTACCTCGCCTAGGCGAAGTTGGGTGTCTGATTTCAAAGACTACTACAAGTCGTTTCGACACCGTCCAATCTTTTCATTATATCGCGGTTTTGTGGTGTTTTGAAATGATTAAAATATTAATAAACTGATACTGATACCGAAATCCGCTGTTGATAATTATATGGTAAAAATATATTGATTTATTTACAAAAGGTTGTTTCATTTCAATTGCATCCTATATAGAGTAGGTTTAGGCCCTTTTGATGATCGTCAGTATGGATGATACTACTTCCCTTCCATTATGGTAATCGCCGTAACTGGTGATGACGCAACTCCTTTAATATACTATTACTGCACCAATAAAAGCTAACTGGTACATTTTAAGATTCTAAGATTCAAATTTTCAAAGTGTTCAGTCTCAGGCCGCAGGTTCNCCATCCACGCCTTAGATTTTAACAGATATCAAGGTGATCGCTTCTTACTTGTAAAATAACAAATGCACTTTCATAAAGNCACAGTTTAACCACCTAAGTCATCTCNACAANACGTGTCGTNGAAGGACTATAGACATAGACACACTGTTTCCGTTTCTGCGGGCTTGGCCAAAAGCCAAGTAATANTTCCACTTCTTATTTAGTTCGNGTATAGTGTCGTGTTTGGATNGGGTTGTTGAACTTATTCTTGCTGGCAAGNNAACTGTTGNATCATANATAACATTGATCTGTAATTAATNCACCACATAGNTCATTNTTAAGCAAATCAAAGAGAATAGAATCNTACTAGAAATAGTTTGATGACATGATGTTTTTTTAAATTACTCCATTACACTTTNCACAATACCTGACAGAATTTGCAGTAAAAAGACGCATGAAAAAAGTTGCAAAATATTGCAATATAAAATTCCTACAAACAGCTTGAAATAACATAGGCTACTGAATAATTCCCGAGTATTCAGGAAGCTGCTGCAAGCTGTAAAAGAGTTGCAAAAACTTGCCCTGTAATGATTCATACTAGGATGTACACAGTGCACACTGCACAGTCACCACGAAACAGACGCTTATAGTAAGTGTGAAGACCGACATTTCATTGTAATTACGACAGATAGTAAAGTAACCGTAATATTAGGATTTCGTCTATTAGTACTGGTACTAGAAAATGCGACAAACAACTGGTAAAAGTGAGGAAAATTAGTCTATTATAAATGCGAACCGTTCGATGTCACCAAACAGAGTTATAAAAAGTGGGGTTAACTAGACTTTAACTGAAAACTGAGCAGCCCACACAATGACTCGGACCCGGACTTGACTCGGTTGTGAATTGAAAATGACTCGACTTGACTCGAGTCAAAACTATAAAAGTACGATTGACTTGTGACTCGGAGCGTTGTGACTTGGGTGCAACCCTGGCTTAGAGGAAGGAGCAACCTAGTTTCATTGCCCCAAAAACTTTTATAGGCACATTGGCTGTCACCAGCTATCTGGATTAACGTTCCATTGCCTTACTTGAGGTGATTTCTGGTCATATCACCAAGGACAAGGAACAACTGCAATTTGCATTTGGAGTTTTTAGTGACCAACGCGAAAAGGCTGCCTAACACCCTGAAGCTGACCTTACTTGGCAAGGGCAATTGCCATTAGTCATCATGACACCTCGGCCACTGAGCAGTTAGTACCCACGCGACGGAATCCAGGCTTAAACGTTGGTCAGAGAGCTGCTATAGGAATTACTATATGTGTTTTATACTGCAAATGGGTAGAATCTCGGATCCATTGAGCCGCCTACAAACATTATTGAATATAAAAAAAAATTACACAGGGTGTTTTTTACACAGTCATGCTATGAATGGCCACAGCGATTCGTTATCTAGTCTCGCGAAGCACGAAAATGTTTTCATATTCATGAGTGAATTTCGTAACGATATTAGTATAGTTTCACATATTACTATCAAATATTTATCCTTTCTCGGCCCATGTGATCAGATTCACCGGTTGAGTTGATGTGTCTTCTAAAATTCATAAGGAAGTAATCTCAATGCTGCGCTGCATCTTTGGTTGGAACAATTGTTATTATAGGCTTTGTTTCATGCTATAATTTCTTGACCTCTAATCAGAATTGTCGGTATAGTGGAAATATATTGGAATCGCCCAAACGTAGGCTTACCAGAAACAAATTTCCTTCGTGATGAGGAGTACACGAGTACAATTTGGTATTTCTTTAAGGGGCGCATCATTTTCCTCTGCTGTTCGCATCTGTACTTGGGGGCTCAGATTACATAGGACACTGCTATAATAATATCGAAAATAATCTCGCATCTCTCATTAATCAGGGAGTCAATTCGTAAATTCAATTTGCATATTGACGGCTGCTAAGAAATCCTAATCGAATTAAATGTCGACGGCCGCATAATTTTCTTTTTACTGTCGCAGATTGTCCACCCATGGACGGTTAAACTATCCCCTCGTAAAGCGTGGTCTCTTGGGGAGCTCGAAGTCGTTTTCTAAGCAATACAGTCTTGGCAGTGCTGGGCCATTTCACGTCAAGGCATTATGCCCATTACTATCAGCAAATTCTTCCTCCATGGAATGATATTACCATCGCCGAAGTCGTATCAGCTAGTGAGGAACAGAGTTGGGTCAATTCAGTTCAATTATAATTACAATTACAATTAGTCCCTTGCATGTTTCAATTACATTACAAATACAATTACTCCATTGTGAAAATATCAAATTACAACTATGATTACAATTACTATTGAACATGTAATTGATTCGGTAGAGAGGTGCTCTTTGACAACCGTAGCGATGTAATTAACAACAATCACAAGCTATTCATGTTTCATTCATGATACGTAGAAAACCTTTTACTTAAAAAATCTCGCACGTTTTCGAACTATTCTTAATCATGAGTAGCCTTCTGAAGAACACAAACACAGAGAAAAGTTTTAGGCTACTGTTAACAACCAAATTTATGGGCGACTAGCAACGACTAACAACGAATAGGCTACAAGACAGGCAATGAAATGTAATCAAACGAATCCACAGAGCTGAGCAAGGCAAGTGAAATGTAAGTGGTAAGGGGACAGTGACAGCGATAAGGATGATACCGATAACGTGCGTAAAATCAAAATATATGCAATAGGAAAGAAGCTCCTGATAACTACAAATTACAAAATTTTGGTTTGCATTTACATTTTCACTTGCTCAAAAACTGTTGAATTGCATTTGATGAACATTAGGGTGGGAAAAGTTTCTGGTCCCAGTAAATTTGGCTAATAATGGCGGTAAGATTGGAGGAACATCTCTTTGAATGCGTGACCATATTTGATGAAGCCTTGGTTAAAAACTTGAATTTTTTTTGCAAATGTTGCAGCAAGCCTCAGTACTGGAGACAGATTAAAAATTAAACTCTGACCGTGGTGTAGGAAATGGTTCAGCACAGGTTTCGGATGAGTTTATTCGCTGTTCATCCATTTTTTAAATATTAAGATTTAGACTATGTAATTTACCAAGTCTTCTGTTGCTACTGAAGTATGGGAAACAGTAACGCATTATCTAGTTAACGAGGCACACATAGCACACCTATGTAAAGAGGCCTAAATATTTTATGTTGTTCTTGTTAGGTTTCAATAGCAATGTACTATAATTGAAATTGTAATAAGGCAACAATNTTAATAAATTACAATTACATTTACAATTACACGAAAAAATGTAANTAAATACATTCAGCCTAATTACAAATTACAATTGATCCAACTCTGTTGAGGAATATAGTGACATTTGGCACAGAAGAATAACTTGTTCTGTTGAACAACAACAATAATAATGTGTTTAAACTGAAATCAATTTCAACATTCGAAATATTTTACCAAGAGATATTCCGAAATTTCAAATCAGGTCGCGGGCCGCAAAATGTGACCTCGCGGGCCGCGTGTTGGGGACCCATGTTGTAAAGNAATTGTTCTAAACANCGTTTGTTTNAAATGCAATCCTACATATANTGTGACNTATGTATAGTTTCCTTTGTACAGTCTCCTAACTNNNAAAGCTATAGAAAGAGTACAAAGCGCAGGAAAAAGGATATTTGGGCGTCCTCNGGAACATTTTACATATCTTTGAAAAGAAAGATNACTTCTGGTATCTTTAATATAACNTGACTATCACATTATCNGCGTGATTGTAGGTGCAAATATGTACCTATATACCATTNGAAAGTTCGCTTGCGCTATATCTCATTATTTAGCATATTNGCATTTCAGCATTTTAGCACGTTAGCATTTTTGCAGCCAGTGTATATTCNCGGATANAAATCGGTTCCGTGAATTACGCTATATCCGGGGTCANCAACACGNGGCCCGTGACATGAATTGNAATTTCGGAAGAACGCTCAGTAAAACATTTTGAAATNCTGAAATNGATTTCAGTTTAAACATATTGTTGTNGTCGTTCAAAGCAAGCTATTCTCCTGTGCGCAAAATCACTATTCCNCACTANCTGCTACGGCTTCGGCGATGGTAATATCATTCCATGGAGGAAGAATTTGCTGATATGAATGGGCAAAAGGGCTGTTCAAAAAACACTTTTTTACCGAATCTTGCTGGATAGGTGANTAAATCGTTAGATTGCCTTNAAAAACGACACACATCAAATTTGAATTCATTCCAACCGGTTATCGCGAATTTCTTACAATTTANAANTTTTTAGTTTACTAGAAATGCAAAATTTCTTCATTTCTTCTTTCAACCTCATAAAATAGTTGAGCTGTCTTCAAACACGATGCAAAAAATTTGACTCAATTCCAACNGTAGAAGCGGAGTTATTTGAGTTTTCTTTGATAATTCTGGGATTATCCTTGATCGGTGGCAAAGGAAGNAGANATGGTATTGGAAATCAACATGATCACAAAAGATNAAGGAATTCATTGGGTGGCTAAATACAGGCAGGTTTGAAGCAACGGTTCTCGTGACGTAGTATCTGTTTTGAAAACATGCNTTATGCCTTTGATTCTCAGACTATTTGTCCGCCAGCCGTCTTCTACGCACATATGGACAGCAGGCTGGGGACTGTAAAAATAGCGCTTTTCTTGAAAATGACGTCATGCTGTGCGGGATAGTTGACTTTTATTTATTTTTTGTCATGCGATTGCACGCGCTTCAATCGGTCTAAGTCATGTATCCAAAACTTCGGGTCTCTGGCGCCGAACTTTTTCAAAGATCGTATGAAATTTTGATGATGGCAACAGGAGACACGAAAAAATAGAGTGACGTAGTTTTCAACGAGCATATCACGTCGACTCTATACATTTGTATCCAAAATGACCTTTTACCCAGCACCTATCCAACGCATATCCATTTTCCCAGCCACTTNAACATCGGGTCCGGATCCGACAANTACAGACTTAGCGCATCCGGATTCTCCGGGAATGCAACCGAAGATGGTCTCGACTCTCACAACCATCAACCATTTTCAGCNAGTGGCAGAGATCACGATGGTTGGCTTGGGATTTGCTCTTCTCGTTTCGCAGCAGGCTGGTGGTGTGATGACCGTGGATACCGAAGCAATCTGAATGGAATGTTCAACGGAACAGACCGTCGGGAAATTTGATGGTTGAATGATTCCTCCAACTCCCTGCGTTACTCGTAGATGAATTTTCGAAAAGGATCGTGAATTCGAATTCTAACTGCAGTTCTAATTGTAATTTATCAGAAACCCTGGTATGATTACATGTGTTTTTTCTTCTTCAACTGTTGTCAATAGTATATCTTTACAGCACTGACCACCCTCGCAAAAGGGTGCTCTACTGTGTGATGCACCACAGGGCTCCATCTTGCGACCCCTCTTTTTCATTCTAACTATTAATCCAACTTAGACTTGTGTTCAATTGTAAAGCTACTTCCGATTTGTGACTGACTGTATACCCGGCGTCAGTATTGCACCCGGGAGCCATACACGGTATCAGCTGGGTATTATTATTGACTCAAACTTCAAATGGAAGACCCACATTTACAATCTTCGTAAAAAGCAATCTGCTGCGGCCGGAATTCTAGTTGGACTCAGACATTCTCTCCCTAAACAGACCTTGAGAATAATTTCTCACCATTTCACCTGCACCTTCTTTTTAGATTATGTGTACGCGGGGGAGCCAATCTAGACTTATTTTAACAGAATTTTATGTCACCCAAAATCGACCCGTACAAATATATGTAGCATAGATTCTAGATCATCTGCCACTCCTTACTTATTTTATTCTAATATATTTGATAAATTTTAATTAGACTTAGATTTGAGTGATTATGGGCGGAGACCAATTTCTCTGCTGAGCAGCGATTCTCTACTCAGCAGCGAATTTTTTACTCAACTCAGGCCAAAAAGTATACTTACACTGAATGCGTTCGAATCGGCACTCAAATCTACGTCAGCGGACCACCAGACTTAAGTGTCAATTTTTGCGGTCGAGCAGCCAACTGTTGGCATTTCGGGCAACAGTCACTGCGGGGTTCGCCAAATACCGGAGTACCGGACACCGGTACGGTATAGTATTCGATAATGAAATAGTCTATTGCTTTCTGCTGAACGGATGAAATCAGTGGCGCCTACTGTACCATTTTGGCTTCTTATACGGTATCTCGATTTACCGGAATGGTAACTTCTGCTGTATGAATTCGTTAGCGTCAAGTTCCGTTGAGTGGATGAGTGAGCTGGCGCTTGGGTGGATTTTGTTCCATAAAATTGTATTATACATACCGTAAGTCATGTCAACTGCCATTTGAAATTTATAGATACAGAAATGGCGACAAGGGATGATCGTCAAGCAAAACCGACAAGTTTTGGGCTGCTGCTAGCAATTGAATTTATCGCAGCCGGCTCTTTACGAATGATCCTCTCACAATTAAGAAGATGCAGCATTTTAAACCCGAACTGATGGAGTTCTTGGTGATATTCGTATTGGGATGGAATCACTATACTTTCAGGCCTTTCAATATTCAGACGAGACTCCCCGTCAACAGACCAGCAATAAGGTTTTGGAAACAAGAAATACTGAATATATACGGGAGAACATAGGGTGGATATGGAAAAGTTTATTCATAGCAATTTACAACGTAGCTACGTTGTAAATTGCTATAGTTTAATGGTAGAGGAGCTGAGTGATTCGTGCATGGACGAGCTACGATTGGAAAGAAATCTTGAAGAAATGTCAATTTTCAATTTATTTACATGATATCGACGCATTCTATTGTTCTTAGACTCCTGCACTTACGTTATTTTGGCCTGTTGTGAAACTTTATCTTTATAAATTTCGGAAGGGTTTGTGGCGTCTTGCGAGTATACTTCTGTGGGGCAATGGAACGTTCTGGGTATCTAGTATCTTCAAGGATTTCTAATGGGCAATCTTCAAAGGGGGATGAGGTAAATCAGCGAGATCAACGTTTGCGTAAGTTTGGTGACGAAATAACGAGGAAAGCGTCTCGTTGTCATGACAAAATCGTTCACGCGAGTCGCGTGTCTAGTTCAAGGCCAAAAAAATCTGGCAACACAACTTGGGAAAATGACGCCTGAAAATCGATACTCAACTGAGTTGAGAGAATTGGCGCGCACTCAACGTTGAGTATCGATCGATACTTAGTTGAGTGGAGATACGCATTTAAGCATTACTTAGTTGAGGAGAAGAATTGGGCTCCTGCCTAGATTTACACACGCCGTGTGCCTCAAGGTACAATACTCACTTCTAAAGATCCAGTTAGAAAACCCCCATCAAGTGTGATGGAACTGTGTTAAAGGGGACTCTGCGATGTTGAATTACACATAAGACCAGACATGGGGTGATTACTCCGTGAATGTAATCGATTGCGATTACGATTACATCTGAATGACGCGATTACGATTACAGCAAAATCAGGAAGTAGTCGATTACGATTACATTGGAAAAGTAATCACGATTACTCACGATTACATTTATTTTGCATCTTAGAAGCTATGTTGCAAGACAATATATGAATTGCGTTGAAAAGACCTAATGAGATAATAAACTTCTTTTGAAAAAGATGCGTCATTTGCTTGTTACGTCATAATATACCCATTGCCCATTTTTATAGTGGTCAATTTATCGCGCCCAACGATTTGCATTCTTGCCAGGGCCATAACTGGCACACCCCAAATTTTCCAATAGGGTGGGGAGCGAGCTCGAAGGGGACTCAAAAAGTATTTCGTAAACCAACATAAGTTATAGAGTATTTTCGAGAGATCTAATTAACTTGAAAATCATCTCTAGATCAGAGATTCCCAACCGCGGCTCTGAAATTCGCATGCGGCTGCCAGCTAGCCTACTTGCGGCCCCCATTGACGTTGGAAAATCCAACAAAAATAATAAAAAATCAATCTATAACAAACGACAAAATTGATATTCAAAAATTACACTTGCTTGGCTTGGAATCTGGAGTTTATAATTAAGGGTGGATACCAATTCCTTTGCTGTCGAGTAGCGGTTCTCTACTCAGCAACGATTTCGTTACTCAACTCACGTCAAAAAGTATGCTCACACTCAAATGCGTTTGGATCGGCACTCAAATTCAAGTCTGCTCATCATCAGACCTAATTAAGTACAGGTGGTGTTACATACAACACATTTTACAACGCCATCTGACCATCGAACCAATGGATCATTTGCTTGATTGTTAAGTTCAACGGCCGCATTGACAGAATGAATGCTGTTTTGCCCATGATGAAAATGTTTGAAGTTCTATTGTAGTTAATGTGGCCACTGACCCTAGTAATTTACAACTTGAGTTGCTAGACATGCAGTCAGATATAAAGACATGACAATTTGTTTGTGCGTCTCACGAAAGTTTTTCTTTTAGTCTGCTACGTTTGAGCGACTACAATATCTTTTGATTATATAACAAACCGGAGGTCACGAATTAACAACATAAACTAAAGTAATTATACCAAGATACCAGAGGTTATAATAATGAATTACGCGCCCCTAGCTCTTCAGGTAGGTAATTGTGTGGAGAGATAGCGTAGTGGCATAATCCACGGCTGCGACACCAATGGGTTGCCTGTTTGAGTCCGACCGAGGTCGACTTCAGAATTCCTACCTAAGCGTTGGAGGTTTATCTAGGCTCCTCCTCGCCGCCTCATCCGCGTAAGCCAGGGGTGGGCAAACTTTTGAGCTCGCGGGCCGCATTCAAAATCTAAATCCATTCGCGGGCCGCACTATATAAAATTGGGATTATAAATCAAAACACAATATTCGATTATATAGTGAGAACATTGAGATAATATATGTGCTTATTTAAAACAAACCAAACATTGCTTTGGTGATATCGCACACGGGTCAGAAACATAGTGGCGAGATTTCATGGGCTGGTCGACCTCAATTACCAATTTGACAAAACTATGGAGATGAAAGTCGGTTGTCCCGATTCTTAGAAAAGGATTAAAATTTAAATCTGTGAGCAGCGACCTGTTCATAGATTCACTAATTCCACTTTTGGTTCAGTTCCACGACAGACAATGCTGACAGTATCATACCTATGTTAGCTTCAAACAGGCTTCTGTACTATGTGTAGATAAAATATAAATATGCTACCCCGATTCTATGCATACAGAGAACGAATCTACCCATGACACGCACGAATCGTTTTTTATAAGCACATCACTGAAATATTTGAAACTGGAGTGGCCAATCTGAAATCCCATTCGTGATCCGAATTATGTCAATCTCGCTTAGGAATTCTGTGATGTTTAGCAGTTGAAACCTTTCAAACTGCATGGGCCTTGAGATCGGGCTGTCGCGCCATAAATTAAACATGAAAATAACATAGGAAGTGTTTACCTTAGAACAGTGGTTCTCAAACTTTTTAAGACACGCCCCCCTTATCATGGTGAAAGATTTCGCGCCACCTTATCGTCATATCACAAAACGTAACCAGGATACTAGTAAACCTAACGCACATAGTTTGACGACATGGAAGGTTACGAATGTGGATGAGGGATTTTGAAATATGAAATTCAGACTAAATACTTAGCAATAATCCCAAAGCGGAAGATAATCGCGCGAAGCGCGAAAAAATTTTTCAATTGAGCTCACCTTCGTGCCCCATTCAGATGCTTTCACGCCCCCAAGGGGGTGCGCATCCTAGTTTCAGAACCACTGTCTTACAATTATCGTGGTGAGATATACGAAGAAAAAGTTTAATCAAGCCCCTGCATTATTTCGATTTTTAGTACGCGCATTTTATCTATATTTTTAAGAAGTTTCTTTACACTCTCGCGGGCCGCACAGAACGGTGTTGCGGGCCGCATGCGGCCCGCGGGCCGTAGTTTGCCCACCCCTGGCGTAAGCGGTGTCTTACAAAAAGCCGAGAAGTGGGTCGTGCTACAAGTCGGCAGATACGGAATAAAAAATACAGAAAAGCGGCCTGGTGTAAATGACCATTGTAGTCGACCAACACCATGATTACCTCAAACAAACAAACTCTACAGGTAAATCTGGCCATCGGGGGCCGAGAGAGGTTAAAAAATTAATTGTAATATAATGCAATTACTAATATTAGTGACGAAATTCAGTCTTATAAGCCCATGACCATGGCGGCAGGTCGCAATGTTGAGTAAAGAATTGTGAAATGAAGATTGGCACCCGTTTCAAGTAGAGTCATATGAGAATAACACGAAGCGAACATGAAATTCTTCCTTCAACTTATTACCAGTGTTGGGATGACTCGAGTCATGACTTGACTCGAGTCACACTCGAGTCAACTTTTTCGTATGACTTGACTTGACTCGAGTCACTTTGGAAAAATGACTTGACTTGACTTGACTCGAAGCTTTAAAAATGCGCATTGACTCGTGCATCGGAGCAAAATTTACGAGTCAATTTCAAGTCATCAAGTAAACGGTGTCGAATAAATCACTGTATCTTGTATATGTTCGGATCGTTCGAGATACGCCCGTGTCACTTGTGAGAGCAGCCAGTCATTCACTGATCGTACGATACACTGATCCTCGATTGTTAGATCACAAATAAATAGACCGCAAACTAAAGTATCACAGCTTGCGTTGTCGTAGTAGTAGTAGTAGTAGTAGTAGTAGTAGTAGTAGTAGTAGTAGAAGATTACTCGAAATAGCAATGTGTCTCTGTTTCTTAGACGGATCAATGCTTACGTTGCGCAGTGCTCACCTTTACCAACCTTTATGTAGCCTATGATTTAAATCAGGGGCGGGCAACTTCTCCGGTCGGCGGGCCGGATATGGGAAAATAAAGCACTTGGCGGGCCGGATTACAGAATATATACATTATACCTCAATTGCGTGTTAATCCACAAGGAATCCATTGTATTTAATGTAAACTTCAAGTTTAAAGCATAGAGTCTAAAAACAGTATTTATTGAATTTATTTACAGCAGCTATTGAAGTCAATCAGAGAACTGTGGTCGTTCAATATTGTCAACTAGTTTTTTTTTAACTCTGGTTACATGTCGTATGCGGAAACCCTTACTAAAGACTGCACGCGAACATCAGTTATATTGGAAAACGGCCTTCCTCGTTAATGTTCGTGGCAGTGTTGGGATCAAGTCACTACTTTCGAGTCACAAGTCATCTCGAGTCATTGCACATTTTGACTCGAGTCAAGTCAAGTCAAATCACCTGATTTTCAAAGGTGACTCGAGTTAAGTCAAGTCACTCGATTTTTGTAGGTGAATCTAGTCAAGTCAAGTCAAGTCGAGTTAAGTCACGAGTCAAGTCACGAGTCAAGTCACTAGTCCAGTCAAGTTGAAATTTCAAAGTACTAGACATGATTCAAAGTCATTACATTTTGCTAACAGTTTTAAATACAGATAAAGTACCCATTTATTCGGAATCGACGAACGAATAGACATTTTGTATGTTTGTTTTGAGATATTCATGGTGTTTGTCGACTACTACGGTCATTTACACCAGGCCAATATTCTTCATATTTATTCCTCAGCTGCCGACTTATAGCATGGCCCACTTCTAGGCTTTGTGTAAGACACCGCTTACGCGGATTAAGTGGCGAGGAGTAATGAAATGAAGAGTTGATTTTACTCGCAAAAGGCGCTGTATCGCTCACGCATACGCAGAACTCCTCAACTACGCAAGTATAGCGGTGTTGCCTCAGTCTTTAAATATCAGCCAAAATACAGGATAGCATACGAAACCTCATAAAGTTTTAAAATGATATATAGTTCAATACCCTATACCCCAGTGGCGGCTCGTGACAATATCGGGTGGTGGGGCAAGGGCTGCAAGCGACTTTTTATCAAGATGACGTCACAATGGCGTTTTCCAACGTAAACAAGTAACTTAATGATGGTACGGTAACATGAATTTCCCGGCAACAGTGATTTTAACGTATGTGCCACGAGAGGTCCGCTGGTGAGCTGTGGCTTGAAGTGTGGTAACTGCGTAAACGGCGTACGGAACAAAGATTCAACACGGTTCATGTTCGCATTAGACCTGACTAATTATCTGCAGAAATGGAAATGACTATAACTCGAGAGATAGCGTAAGCCTAATTGGAAAGGTCAACGAATTCGGACAGATACGCAATTGTTATCTCATAGATTGGGCCTGTCCTATTGAATCCAAAACATCATTGTAAAGGACTAAGAATAGCAGCCTCGGAAATTTGGTCTCGGTACAGCATACGAGATTTTGGCCTTGAAACTGGAGACTGTAACACGACACATACGTTTTTATTACTGTCTTATAGGTCTGCTGCGAAATCGCCTTTGAAAAATATATTACCGAATAAATACGTGGATGAAAGCCTTAAACTTGGTACACTGTTACATGACATTATCGAGAAGTGGCCTCATGGCCCTTTTCGGTATGGTACACTGTCAAAATTAATGCGAACAGACCAACACCGAATTTTGCGTAAAATTTACTGAGGAATAGGCTGATCAAGTGACGAGGGGTTGTACGCAAATGGCTTGAAGGCCACAATTTCACGGTAAAATTGACATTGGAGAATATACGATCAAAGTAAATATTTGAATGCAAACTGAGAATGATATCATCATCTCACTTAACGTT
>ATSW01007437.1:0-21098 GCA_000444245.1 Botryllus schlosseri
GCGTATCACTAAATCGTTATCGCTTTGATCGAGCAAGTTTAGCGCCTCCGGCAACCTTACTTTTCGCTCTATCGACGCCGTACACTCAATGCAGAGATTTGAAAACTTGTCAAGCAACTGCTGCGAGCCGTGACTCTGAAGGACTCGCATTGCGGCGTATTATTGCCGTACAGAATGTCAGTCGGACGTGCAGTGTACATATACAGTTCCTGGGGATTGTATTGACTTCAATTGGGCTTACATAGGAAGGGGTGGTTGAAGTCGGTGATTGGAAGATGAGCTTAGAGAGGTATAGCCATTTACAGGATCATCGTGCTATGGATCATATTGATAAATCGGTATCATAACATAATACAGCGTAATTGGGTATGCCGTTAATAGATATCGAGTCCTGTTTTAATGAACGGGGTGGAGATACTTCTAAGGAAGACCGCAAATAATAACAAATCAGTTTCGAACAATATATTGCAGTAACTTGATTCCTAACCTATTTTCTGTTTTGACAAAATCCATCCAAGTTGATCTTAATTATGGAAATACAAGAATTATTCTATCCCTTGTATGGAAAATTTAATATAAACTCATGCAAACGGACATAATCATAGGGGAGGAGAAGATGAGCATAATTACAAACTTCAAATATATCCTGGGAATTCGCATCCCATGCTGCTCCAAGCCCATGTAACCTGATGTCACTTCAATGTACAAAAACATGATGTGGTTACGGAACCAGAACCAGAGCCACATTCAAATCTGGTCCACCAGAATTGTAAATCCAATATCTTCGACATCCATTCGTTTAAGTACCGATACAAATCCAGGATTATTTCCTGATCAATATGTAGATTGTAAAGTGTTAGAGCGCTGGATGTTAACGGCTACTAGAGATGGTGTGAACCTCTGAAAGGTTCAGGTTCGTGTGAACGCGAACCTTTTTGAAAGGTTCTGTGTGAACGCGAACGTGAACCTCATGACGTCATATTGCTAATTCAAACCCANCATTTCAGTGAAGTCATAGTCAATATTAATATACACGATACCTAGCGACGACTCATGCCACATAATGCAACAATGCTGAAGTACATATTGACGTATTAAACGTCGCCAAATGTATCAACTAAGGCAATCAAANGATATAATAATGCCATAAAATCAATAGCATATCTTCCGTCNCTTTGCCGACAATTTCGTCGAGGATACTCGCAAGTGAATATAAGCCTCTCTTTAACGGTACNGGCCGAACAATGTATTCGGCGTGTGAGTATTGCTACGTTGATATTGATCAGAGTGTAAAACGGGTTTCTGTACTTGCTACCGATATTACTATAACAAGTTATACATCAGTAGCCAACACCCCAATCGCACGGATTTGTTTATTATGATACAATAAACGTATGAAATCGAGATTANCGCCGTACACCTGCTAGATNTTTTACATCAGACAATTTTATCAATTTCATTTATTTTTTGAATAAGCATCATTCGCTGACTACCTACAGGTAGTGTATTTTGCTCTTGATGTTGTGGGATTGCGAGTCAAGCTCACAGCAGAGAGTCACTAAATATNCACGAACGGAAAGCTGGATATTTCGAGCAAACATTTAGTAACAAAGCAGGTAAAATTTTTGAGATTGTCAAGGTGCGTGCTCGTTTAGTGTTGATTTTTNCACGCTGCCAGCGCCATGCATAGACTGGCCCGCAGTTGAAATGCAATAAAGTTTAACCAAAGATGTTATAATGAAGTGAAAATTGTAATATATGAAAAAGGTTCACAGTGCGGAACCTACCAAGGTTCGNTTGTGAANGTGAACCTCTAAATTTCCGAGGTNCACACACAGAACGCGAACGTGAACCTCACGTTCACACCATCCCTACTAATTACGTCAAGTCTTGTGTATTGAATTCTTTGTAGAAGAGAAAAGTTACATAAAATTAATTATAATTATCGTCGTTTTTGGAATCCGTCTTTCCAAATGTAAAGTTGCAATTTTGAAGATATTGACGTCGTTTGTTTCTAAGGCATACGCACAGGAATATGTAGCAGGTGATTAGGCAGATATGGCACGCTGAGTTGATGTTTGGTAATGATCTCCGTCGTTTGAAAATGATCCTTGGCAGAGAGCTACCGACATTACTTCTACTGATCATTACAAAAACCAGGGCAACAAAGAAAGGTACGTAAAAGCTACAGGAACAAGATACTAACATATGTGACTACCGTGTCGATGTCGTCAGTGTAAATGAAATTCATATAGGTATATTCACCGATTCCTCCGGAGAGCAGTGTGCAATGATTCCCCACTTCTTTCAATGGGTTATACCGATTCATATGCATCAATCCTTATCGAGATATCTCCTGGGGGTGAAGTAGACTCTCTTCCTGGTGTGGTAACAAAAAGGTGGTGCAAGTAGCATAAAGAAAATCCACATTCCCTGGGATATACCACCATGGGCATATTTCACTCGTTTTCACCCATCGGAATGGGTGTGCAATCAGAATTCGGTATGAGAAAGGATGGATGATGTGAAAATCTGGTCAATCCACCAAAGTCCCGCCCATGTATTTACACTAGTGTACTCATTCAGCATCATGCAATGGATGGACTTTGACTGCTCCGGACGAAGGCGCCTTCAATTGCAATCCCGCAGGGACGATTATTTCGAATCCTGGAACACGATGTACATTAGCCTGCGATTCCGGATACCGTCCTCAACACGAAGTACTCGTGTGTTCGGAAAATGGCGGGTGGGGGCCAACGAATTCACCAGAATGTCAAGGTAACATATCAATCATTTCGCACAGTCACCCACTAAATAATGATACTCTATTTCAGTTGACAGCACCATGACGCTAGTGATCGTATTATCCATTATTGGCAGCATAATACTGGTTTTCGGGTTGAGTGTTCTGTACGCGAGGACCTCAACTACATGCCGTGGAAAACGACGCAGACTGGACGAAGAAGACCCCGAAGCAGGCAATAGACGAACACAAGACACGTCCACTTACTATGGACAAGTTAAAAAACTACAACGTAAACGGCGTTTGCTGGCCGAACGCCAGAGCAGATCGCTGGAATCGAAACGAAGGAAACGACCAGCGCAAGAGAAAGGCTCAGTTAATGGGCCGACAAACCGAAAAAGCAAGCTGATAGGGAAACGTTCGAAGAGCAGTTCAGACAAAATCTTGAAGCATCCAGTAAGTCGCAAATCGAAGAAGATTTCAGCCAAACCAGGTAGCAAACATCGGCGGGAACAAGACCGTATTTACGCAAAACCAAAATCTCGGTGTGAACCAAAGAAGAAAATGAAACGCAAGCCGACTGAAGATACGATCGAACACGAATCCATTAAAAAATCCTCAACCAGTCGATCTTCACACAGCCGTAAGAATACTATGACTGAGAACCTCAGAAGCATTCTGCTCTGTTTACCGCGTAAGAGAAAGCGCGAATCGGCCCCTGGTAAGACAAATGAAAGAAAGGAAATAATCACCACTCCGAGACGCAAGAAGAAGCCGTCGAAGGACATGCCTGAACCGACATCGGAAATTCGAGAAGAGCGCCGACCATCTTCATCCAACTCAACGGTGTCGTCAGATAAGAAACACAAACCGAAAATACAACCAAAGAAACATAAAGAAATACAACCAATGAAACATAAAGATATACAATCAACGAAACATAAGGAAGTTCATGCGGCCACTAGCGAAAAGCGAGACAAACAGCCTCCTCCTCGACCACCCCCACCGAAAATACAGCCCAAAACTCCAGCGGCGCCCAGGAACTCTACAAACGACACCGAAAATAAAAATACACAAAAGACAGCCGTATCAAGCGGTTATTCCTCGGAAGGCGGCAGACTACGGAAAGAGACAAAAGACAGCACCGGTACTGAATCCGAAACAGAGACGGAGGTTAGCGACAGCGAGTCGTCAGACGACGGGACGGTAGGTAGACGAATCGAGGTGATGTCGTACAATCTAAAATCAGACGATAAAGTCAACTCGAATCCATACGAGCACTATCCAGTCGCTCAATCCTATCGACAGTACCTGGACTTCGAAAACGACTACCGGCGCACGAACGGTGACTACCGTCCACAGTACAGCACCGTGACGGTGATTCCGCTACAGAGCTCAAAACAAGCAAAACGGAAAGCGGAAGTGGAAGCCCACGCAAACGAGAGAAAAGAAGCGCAGGTAAAAGGGTCGGCGCAGGGAGGGATGAAATACATCGGTATCAGCGGTCACGAAAGTGACAAAATCGACGAAGCTGGACCCAAAAAGGCGAAGAAAAACCATTCGGGGCGATACGAGGAACCATCAGTTCGGGATCGGCGGATGAGCTCGAAGGTTAACCGCAAAAAGGCGAAGAGAAGATTAGCGGAAAAACGCAAAAAAGAAGAGGCCAAGTTGAAAAGTCAACGCGACAGGAAAAACGAAATAGCGGATGAAAAGATCATCGTCAACGGTACTACGTCGCGAGGTGCTACTACTGCGCCAGCTACAAGTGCGCAGCAAACCACAACTGCGCAAAAGGTTTAGGATCGGCGTAGGCCTAAATGACTGAAAACAGACGAAAGCATGATCTATCGATCGCGGCATACCTGAAACACGTATCCCTATTCGTGATGACGCTGCGCAATGCGCTGATGGGTGAATTTACGTCAGCGTAGCCAGGATGGCGATAATCGCGTTCGAATTCCCGATTTTTGACTCGGATCTCATGTTTACACTGAAACACAATGCATCAGTAGTCCAAATGTTAAGAAATATTCATCCCCTCTCGTCCTCCAAATTTTCGTTCTCTCCTCTCAAATTTTCATCCTGGCTACGCCTATTGTCTCACTGTCTATTTAAGATGTATAATGTATATGTGATATAATGAATATCATGATTATATAGCGGATCGCAACTTTTTTGTGGAGAGAATGTTACATTCATAATCTTCATTCATATGTATGTTGACCGTCATATATCGCTATATCTTCATGCTTGTCACGGATATGGTTCGATCGCAAATCGTTATCCTCATTTCCTTCAAAAGAAATGTATGCGTTATTGATGTTGGGAGACAGTTCAGGTCGGTAATAAAAATAGGCAATGTACCCCTTTGCAGCCCCGTTCTAAGGTTACGCGAAAACTAAAAGATTACTATTTTATTAATAAGCGCCATCATAGAAGTAGACTTGGATATATTTATTGTATGGTGAGCACGGCGTAGGCCTATTCCAAATCGCCCGAAATTTTTAGACATTGATGGAGCTAGGCTAGACAATGGACAGATAAGAGCAAGAAATAATATGCTACGCCGGGTGCAATTCACTTTGACTATAGCACGGTCAATTTTGCATTAGGGGAAGGTACAATGATACTTGGAATAGTATTTAGAAGGAGAATGAAGTCTCAAATATGGAAACGGGCTGTAAGAAAAACGATCATCGTCAGAAGGTGTAGACGTCATTAACTTATTCTAGTTGTGTTTATATGAAGACATAGAGCACGTAGCGCGCAGTCGTTGTATGAGGATTTGTTTTTACATCACAAACATGCGTTAAAACTTCCAAATACCTCAAGATGTTTCCGGGTTTGGATATGTCCACCGAGTTATACCCTGCCTGTCGGAATCCAGTCTGGTGAACTGTATTTTATGTGTTTGAATAAACATGAGTAAGAAAACTAGTATTGTGTGAGGCATTCGATACTACCCAAGCCAAGCAAAATTGTTAAAGAGTGAGATGAACACGATTTGAACTCGAAATTTAACCGTGAGCAGAGCGACCCACTGTATTTCGCCGGATACCAGAACGTCGGCCAGGCCTGCTTGATTATGTCCATCAGTTTGCTCCACCCTCAAGTAAAACTTCAAGCAGTACATACTTGATAAATACTAGCGTGCGTATAAGATTTACCAACCTCGCATGTACGTTTCAGTTACATGCCTCTTCATCGCTTGTCCACATTTACATAATGATGTGGGCTGGTCTGATTTCTCGTTGAGTCTGCAGCTGTACAGGTGGCCTACATGTCTCAAATAAAATTCATTATTCCATTTTGATACTATATCTCTAGGCCAGGGTGATTTGGTTTATTGACTTCACCAAGTCATGTCAATTCTTTCCTCTCTGGTCATTTTATTGCAATTCGTGTGCTATCTTGAATCGCAAAAACTGTTAACAAAATGATTATAATACCGAAGCAGTGTCGGTTATTTTGCGTCCGCTAGATGTCGGACTAGATGCAATTTTCTGAATTTTATTGTATTGAATAATACGAAATCGCGAAAGCCACCGGGCTGCTCGTACTCTGTTGCAACGTCTTGAAACTTGCAACCAGGGGAAATTTATTACAATTATCCATCTTCATCGTGGTTTGCTTGTATTAAATTTTCAAAACTAATGCCACAAGATCTGATATTTGCTGATAAAGTTTATGTCAAATATTTTGTAGATTTGAACTTCCTCGCAACAATAGGGAATTCTGAGCACATTCGTAACAATAGTTTCAATGACGACACGCCTGAAAATTTTTAGCTCACATATGTTGCATAATGGCGTTTTTGGCCAGAAAAGGACAAACGATTGCCAATACCGACCACAAATCCTGCTATAGCGAACGTTTATCTTTACGTATGCTACGTTTAAATGTACCCCACAACATATTCCGGTACATTGGAAAGTGCTTGACATCTTTAAATACGTAATATTGACACGGCGAGCGTAGACCTTAAACAAAACCCGTCATTGTTGACTCTCAGTTAGAGTCTTTACGTAATTCATCACTTGGTGGTTCAGTGAACCGTGCTGTCTAGAGCGTATGACGCATTTAAAACCCGACCATTATATCCAAAGGCATACTCCGTATCTTTGTAGTCGATGTGTGACGGCGCTGAAGTATCTTCCTGTGCTAGCAGTAAAGAGAGACCGCAGTATACAACGTTGAAATATTGATCATCGTGGTTATTCCGCTGAGCGAAGCTGTTGCCGGTGCTAAGGAGAAGCTGTGAAATATATTGCTGCCGCGATTTCAGAAATCACGACATAGCCTCGAGCTAGAAGATTCTTTTACGAACANCGCATAAATATACTTTTACGCACATTAAAGTGTTCATAAACTATGCCGGAGAAGGTGGATACGAGGATATAAGCAAATATCAAAACAATACCAAGGTGTTGGTTGGTTCCTATCATACCAATACGTTACTGTACAAGAGCAGTAAGGAACAATTTCGTTGGACTACTGGATTTTATCAACCATGAACTCAAGTGATGAATACTTTTATATGGACTTAAGAAACCAGCTTTCTACGAGAAGATATATTTATGAGGGTCTCGGCGGTCAAAAGCACGACAAGACCTTGATTCTACATAAGTCAGAATCACACCCGGACGATACAATCATACTAAGACTGTGCAAAAGACTTAGTGCTCGTGTATCGTGGTCATCTTGTATCAGAGGGAAGCTGCTTTTCGCCACCTTACTAGCTTTGCTTGCCGTATTTTGTTATTTTAACTTATTTTCCGATTATCTACCGCGGCCGTGCAAGACGTTCCAGTCTACTGCCAGTCGAAAACTGAAGTCTGTCGCTAACGAAACTGTGCTGATAAGATCGAAAAACTCATTTCGCGACGATTTCTACACGCTGTTGTATCCGAAAATATCGCAGTCCCAGTATGTCAGCACTTTCACCAAGAAGGTCGCGCTGGATATGCATTGGGACGGAGTGTCTACGACCATCTTTCAAAAATACTCGGAAGCTATAGTAGAGTCGCCAAACACTGTGATTGACCAGGCTTCTCCGACTACATCCCCAACCAGTAATACTGAAGACAAGTCAGGAACAGACGTTTTGATTGAACAGAGTCTGTTGGTTAAAGTCGAAATGCAACGGTTAAACCGCATGCCTCTGCTGTCGCGTATTATCAACGCAAGGAAAGTCATCACGGTGAACTAGCGATCCGCGGCCACATTACCTGCTAGCCATTCTATTGCGTTTGTTCGGATCAATACCAATCTTGTATTGGGAGAGTTCAATCCGACTGCTTCACACCATTATTAGCAATTCATTCCGTTTAAAACCAACCCTTCACCATTGAACTGTCTATGCTTCGTGTATGGTGCGTAATGATGTTGTGCAGTTCCTGTGTCACTGCATTGAATTTATCATTGGGTACATCAGCAATGTTTGATGCTATTTCCTGCCAGTTTATTACTCGCGATTTTATTTATTTCCTACCTCTTCTACTTGCATCGTTGCCATCGAGTTTTGTAATAAAATCTTATCGAAAAGACTAATCCGTAGAAATTGGTTAGAAGGGAGTGTGCCTGCTGCTAAGAAAGAGGCGGAACAAAGGAATTCGTTTTATAATTGAGTGACGTAATAATATATAGCGTGAGACAGCTTCATGTAATAAAATTACTGCAAGGCGTGTAAAACACTCCTTTGGTGCAATGCTTACTACAAAGGCATTATGTTGTGAGATCACTGGAATCTGTGTAGTTATGTACAGAACGTCGCAATAAGTGCACAGCAAAACGTTATTGTAAAAAATGAAATCAGGTGGAAACCCGTGGGGTTCTGGGATGTACGATCACAAGTTTATACATTTCTGTCACCAATTATTTTACTGCTGGAAGACCCTTGCGATTTACCCGAATTAGTTTGCCGAAGTGTCTGTTTACCAACGTAATGTTTGTTTGCTAATATTGTCACTGCGGGCAGCTGGTGAATGAGTTTAGCTACACACTTGATGTAAGGACACGTGCACATTGATGACTATTAATATTCAATCACCGTTATCTTAATCAAAATCGGAGGTTTTATTATTTTCATCCACCCACCAGTCACGAACACAGTGTACAATGCGACGAACAAAACGCAATACGGTGTAATGAACATAAACATTAAGGATGTCGAATCGACAAAGCATACTATAGCTAAACATCCACCTTGACCTACTGATATTGCAAGTATTAACGCCCAACTGTTCATTTAGCTGTCTTTCGTGTGAACCATTCCTTATCGAATTCATTTAAACTCGCCAGGCGGAGTTCATTATATCATCTCGAATCGGCATACAGTGATAAGAAATTGTCAGCGAGCTGTTTAAAGTGTTAAGATTCAGGCATGATAGTAAAATATCTTGGTTGGTTGGTAAGCGTCATACTCATAGCACAGTAAACTACGAGCCTGATGACATGATCGTGGATACGAACTTTGAGCTTATACTGCATACTTGTATACAATATGTAGGCTATCAGCAGATTTAATGAGCACAGACAGCGATGACGCAAATTTCGTATATCACGCCTCGTTAATTAATTTATCATATCAGCTCGACATGTAAATAAAGGAATTTCGGTGTGGGTGCGCTGTTGGTGTGTGAAACTAAATTAACCAAAGTATATATTTTTTCGCTGTAGTTGATGAGGTGCAAGCTGCCGAATGGACAAAAAGGTGCATTATGCGCAGTACATGGCACAGCGTTAGTTTGCTGTCCTGGATGTACGATGAACTAAATTTCGAAATAATATACATAGGTCAAGATGGGTAGTTGAGACTTTGATAAGTGTGCTAAAATGGGTACTCGATCTCTCGAGGAGTTAGAATTGCACGGGTGATAACGCACTGCTTTGACGTCACAAAGAAACCATGACGCCGTCTAGACTCTACAAGTGTACGTTTACGATTGAACGCGGCTATTTCTAAGCCTATCCATGAATAGATTTCCAAGTGATTACACGCAGCTCCAAGTAAATGTCGCAACGAAGACATCACTGATAATCCAATCGAACACGATCGATAGCAAAAATATCTCTGAATCAATATTGGCCAGCCGTATGCGATCTATGAAGTGTATATATATACAGCACTGACGCACAACCGCATGCAAAATCACGATATAGCTTATAAAGTAGTTCATGAAGCTGCAGTCGGTATGACGTATACACAATACGCCATCGTTAAAGTAATATCGTCACATCGTGGCTGCTTTACGTGTCACGAATATCTAACGATGTAAATCATAGAAAGTCGACATTGCTGTTGGATGCATTGCTGTTGCATTGCTGTTACATACAAGTGTACCTGTACAACACGTACAGTACACACTAAACAGCCTACGATATTCGGGTTTATTTCAATATGAATACATTCGGGGCCTACGAAAACTTTTACAAAATGCTGAATGATTGCGTGATACCATAATACTACAACGTTTGGATTCACAGTTGCATATTACAGGCTACCACTTTTGATTCGTGTCTTGAACATTCAGAGCTGAAAATTCCGATCTGACGGTACAGATAACATTTCGCGAAAGGAGATTTCTGAGTCAGAAAGTCCATCTGTTAACCGAGAAATTCACAATAACGTACGTGCTATTGTGGACACTAAATTGACCGCAGCGCAGCTGTCCGTAGCTTGAACTAGGCCGAGCAGGCGAGCAACTATCCGTACTTACTCCTTAAGATTTTCTTTAGGCGTCTTTGTACAGGGGCGAGAATTCGGGTTTCGAAAACTGTAATCAATATTCTCATATGGATTCGGAAGTATCAATTCTGGGATCCTAAATTTTCATTCGTATTACATGTGGTTTTCCTCGTTGATTCAGTTTCCATTCATGCAAAACAATTGATTAATTCGTCGAAACCATTCTAATATACCTGGACTCTTCGAAAGCTTTCGGCATTGTTATGTTCGCGCATCACGTAACAATGCATGTCTCGCATATGCTTTCTTATCTCTTCAGATATAAAAACGATGAGATATCAAATAGTGGAAAAATCGGGATGATAGGAATGATTTCAACACCGCAATTTACGGGCGAGTCACTTTAAGTTGTATTTCAGGGCTCTCTGTAGATGCCATCACAGATAAACGGTGCCATTCTTCGAGTCTAGTCAAATATAAAATGTAGTATCGACTTGAAAGTGAAATCGTTTCCACTAAGAATAAACGAATGTGTTTGGTTAGGTATATCTAATATGCAATCACAATATTCGAGCTTGAACCTGCAGCAATAACTTTCATGAAGAACGTCTTAGCAGCACAGCAGTATATTCATATTGAAATAAACCGGAATATTTTGCTGACACTGGTCAGGAGTAATTGTCAGCAACTATTAGTCGCAGTAGTAGTAGTATACTATTTCATTGAATAACTTTCATGGCATTCAGGCGAAATTAAATTGATTTCATTTCCGATTTTAACATTACACAACCGTTATTGTAATCACTGATCCAATTCTGCTCACACACCGTACGGTGAAGTGGCATCGTAGACGAATAATGTTAGGGCAATAAAATACGAAATGACAAGGCGTTTCACTCTTCGCGGTATCGACACTTCGCTGAAATCTATAGATGTATTGTACAATGTACTGCGTGATCCGCTAAGTGCTTTGGCTCTGTCCTAAGGGCGAGATATCGAGAGATAAGTACCGCGAACTTTAACGTCCTATTTGTAGAACACTCCAATAGAAATAATAGCAATTAGACCAACGCCACCAACGAATAAAAAACGTTGTTACGGATTAGCGATATTGAACATCATCAAACGTATTTGTTTTAGAGTGATTTATTGACACAAATGCACTCGCTGGTCTGAACGAAATGGTTCACTGACCGACTCGTATTCGCAGTACGCGGAAAAGCATCGTCAACAACATTTGTGAAAGGAACCCATGCAGATTGCTATCGACAAGGGACAGCACAGAGCCGTAAAATTAGACGCCACTTATTGTTTCGATACACTATCTCGAGAGACATTATACCTGCTCACCGTATAATTTCTATTGACAGACAATCAACGTACATGGAACTTGATACGCTGACAGGTATCGCTGGTCACAAACGAGACATGTGTTCGAATATTGGCGGGAATACGTTTCCCGCAGCGGACACCTGTCGTCAGTACATCACATAAAGGCTCAAGTGAACCACTGAGTTGACCAGCATGAATCATACGCCGAATCGTTGACCCATTACTTGACTTGCTTTGATAAGCTATGTCAAAAACTACAGCGGTTATGTCAAGCTAATAGTTGAGTCTCCGGTAGCGTCTGTATCTCGCTTGTTTTCCTTACCTATTACTTAGAAATCAGCGTACAGAATGGACGGTATGATGTAACCCGAAAACATTGAAGTCAATAGCGATTTCTACTTCTGTCAAGAAAAAAGGCACCCTCTCCGTAAGAATGGTATGAAGACTTCGAAGCCGTTGCTTGACGTCAGTTTCCAATGGAAACGATAGAGCAATGCATAATTGCATATGTTGAAGTGGAGTTGCTGTGTTATTTTGGTATTGTAAGGGTTGCCGTACACTGTGCTGCTAAATAAAGATGTTTCTATTGTGAGTCACCAGCTCAATAATTACTTTCTCCAATAATCTCTTCCATAAGCAGATTGACATGTACCTTCTGCCAGAAGACTCGCATCCATACATTAGCAATGCTACATGTATGAGAGTATTGTATACGAACTATCAATATTGGTATTGCTTCACGGAGACCGACCAGACATTCACAAACCTACATAATTCGCCTACCTACAAATTACCATTCCACGCGATATGGGGACTACGGATGTCAGCTGTGATGTAATTATATTTTAATAGTATATGGCGCTTGCATTGCATACAGATGGAATTATAGTTCGATGATTTAAGCATATGGCAAGGAATTCCTCACCACCATTAAGGATAAGAAACGAACGGATGGTATCGAATAAGATTAGGTCTCCCTAGGTATTGTCCACTGTCCAGTGTCCAGTCAATACTCATTATAGACAAATAGATCGATTCATATACCTTGTTGTACAAACGAAATTAACATGGAAAGTAGAGTGTAGACTACCGGAAGATCATTGCTTGTATAAGGAACTCTACGTTGCAATGGCAGCATCCGAAACAGGACGATTTCAAAGTGCGGCATGTGTCGTCAGAATTGACATGAGTTGCAAAATGAGACCTCAATCATTCCATGTGATTTTCTCAAATGACAGCAGTCGCGTCCTTGCGATAACCAATCCGGAATATTCCCACAACTGCAGAGCCATTTGACCATAGCGATTGCTGCTACAAGGCGACTGGCAAACACTAACTCGCATAGTATTTGACAATAACACCGAACAGATATCATTGTATCCATGCACGCGTTAATCGTTGCCAACTGCCAAGGACATGTGAAATAAGTATGTCCATTATGTGCACAATGCTTTCATGTGATACTAGTGATAGTCAGACTGGGACAACCAGTAAATTTCCAACTTTTTACAAATTAGATTATAATTAATTATAGCTACACAGTTATTTTTATGAATAGATTAGAATTAGAATTAATAAATTCGCGATAACTTGGACATTGAATCTAGTGCCATTCATATCAAATGGGAGTTAACACTCATAAGGATGAGAATAGCAAATGTCTGCACAACAAGCTTAATTGGGTCGTTTCTCGGCAGTATACAGTTCTCATGTAGAGCATAGAAACATTTAACAAATTAGATTAGAATTGGAGCAAAGAAACATTTCATAAATTAGGTTATAATTTGATCACCGGCATTTCGCTCTATTGAATCTAATTGAACAAATATACAATTATCTCGTTGTTCAAGTCTCGGGATAGACAACTGTTTCGAGGTTAACGCTAATCTGAAATTCAATCGGGCTTCGCTACAACAATTCCAGGTTAATTTATTGTATGGATGTAAATTGTTCCCATATTTTAATTCAGCTCGATGGAAACACACCAATATCGTGACGAATAAAAACTTAAAACGGAAAGTCTCAGATAATAGATCAGTCGTTAAGTCATCAAGCCTACATCCGCATAGAAAAGATACGAAAATAATTGACCGTTTCGCGTTATCGCTAAATATCCGCCTTTGAGTCTTAAAACGATTCTCTCGTACGTAATTGCGGAAACGCAAACTTGCAGAAACGCCGACCGTGTGGACGAAGAGGTTTTCTCATCACTTCAACCCGCCATAGGTACATTATTCATGTCTTCGACATTTCCTGGTGTTGATTACAGGCCACGGTGTTGATATAGGAAGTACAGTACAGTCATATCAACTGCATTTCGGGAGAAAAATTGAAATTCATACGTTTTACGCTAACCAATTGCACAGTGAATGCTACTGCATGTGAACGACCCGTTATATAGGATAGTGTAGATCATAAATGTCACTGCTATAGTAAATATTATATAAGGAGACTCTTGGACGTACAGAACCTTAATATACAATTGAATAGTATATCCAATCCATGTTGAAATATACGCCAATATTTTCGACTGACAGCAACTATATAGTAGAAAATTGAAAAGTGCATTGTATATGAAGATACCGTTGGAGGTACATAAATTCAATATACAATTGAATTGTATACTCATATTGATATAAACACGAATATTCTGGGCTGACACTCGTCAGGTGTAATCGTCAGCAACTATAGAGAATACATGGAGCCATCTGTTCGCCTCGATTTATTATTCGACTTTTATGCATATTTGATGATACGATTGTTGACGTACGATGTTCTTTTCAATTCTCTACTAGTCGCTGACGATTGCCCATGACGGGTGTCAGCCGAAAATATTCGGGTTTATTTCTATACGAGTACGTTATTCGATAGTAAATATTTTGCCGAAAATGGGCCGGCATTATAGGTTCACGGTCTGTTTCGTTCTGGAATAACAGGCTCCTTGTTGTCGGTAAGTCATCCTACCCACTGACTTATCGAATCAGAGTCGCTATTGTTTGACTAGAAAACGCGACACGAAACAACCACGCGTTGGAGGCGGCGTTGAGAAACGCATGTTTCCGTATATAACCCAAAATCGATTGATGAATATTATGCAAACATGATGTCGCATAAATGGCATCGCTTATCATTACGATTGATAGCAACCAGCCGTAGTCCATAGTTCCTGTTTCAGCGCGTGAGACTACCCTAATGGGGATTTTTTCACGAAGTACCAGCGATAAAGCCGTTCCTATTGGAAGGGCAAGTCCTAAAATCCCCGCGGTATTCTTTCCGGTTGTAATTTCTATAACCCACAAGTCGAAAGTAAACATACGGAGATATAAATAACAGCAAATCCGAGAGATCTGCCAAGTGAATCCTGTGTTTACTCTACGATTGCGTACGAAACTACACCGGGATAATAACATGGTTATGTTAAAATTCCAATATGTTGGTGCATATACGTTATGATGACTGCACCTCACTCGTATATACACTTGGAAAACTAGATAATTCTAGCTACCTGATTAAACTACTTGGAGCGAAATGCCGATAATCTAATTCGAATATAATTTGTGACATGTTTACGAAAATGAGCTCGGATTTAATACGAATTAAGCATGATTTTTATTGTAATTCTTTCAAATTAGGAATTACATTCGATTTTCAAGTTTTCGTGAATTCAGTAATTCTGTTTCTAATCTAATCTGGAAAAGATTGTGTAGCTATGATTCTAATTCTAGTCTAAGTTGGAAAAATTGTGTTGCTATGATTCTAAGGCTAACGTAATTTTTGAAAAGCTGGAAATATTCTAGTTGTCTAAGTATCCGTACATACATATGATTTCCCGCAGGCTAGTCTCTACCATCACATACAACAGTCATTGACATCTGAAACTATGTGGTCATTTATCGTTTATTGAAATCAAATGTCAACATCACCCCGTTTCCCTTATCAAGTTTGAACGACTGGACTGAGGAAAGCTGTTTTATCGTTCGTAAGGATCGCTCATTGACATGATGTTGCGCTTGTTACTGTAATGGAATAGTGTTGAGCATCGAGATCGAGACATTTCACTAATAATATAAGGCTACTCCAACTTGTTTCGACACCTTCCTATCTTTTCATTGTATCGCAGTCTTGTGATGTTTTGAAATGATGAAAATATTAATAAAAACTGATTTATTGATGTAAAATTATCAACGTATAGTTGCTCAACATTCTTGGACGGATTTTGTTCAAACATTTTCACTGACATTGTTGTTCGCCCGTTCGTATGAACGGTCTTACGTGCCAGGCTGGCCTNTAGCCATATTGCCTTCGAAACAGGATACAGACTCGCAACTTNATCACGATTCACGCCGACCCTTGAATACAATAATCTCAGTGCTAGTTATTAGTGGATAAATTAAATAGCAATGATCCATAAGGTGTTCGTTGTATTCGACGCGAATGGGCTTAACATTATCAGCTCTCTACCTCGACCTTGCGGCAACAGCAATGGAGTAGATTTTCCATGAATAGAAAGTCAATAGCAGGATCTGTAGGCTAGATTCAATCAATTCAACTTTTGGCACCCGGCTCTATCGCAAATGTCATATTCTCAGGCGGTTCAGTTACAATAGCTCATTTTTTGTCTGCACCAATCCGCAAGCCTGCGCGCAACCGTAACTTTACGATGCTTCATTAAAACAGAAATATACCGCAATACACATCTAACTATACACATTCGATGCATTACAGGAGATTACTGCTGCGCAATATGAACTGTGCATCAATAGAATGTTAAGAAACAAAGCCATCAAAATATAATTTTCAAACAAAAAGAAAGCAATATATTGAATATTTATTGGAAGATCAGTGTGACTTTTGTCGTCACCTTTCAGATACTAGTTCAGAAAGGCGAGACTTACCACCGTAAGTGTAAAGTGCCACCGTATTGTTCGGCCGAAACGCAACAGCGTGATGCCAATAGCTTAATTGCACATGAGCTTACAAGTATTGGAGATGAAATCGGCATTTTAGAAGAACTTGGGTTTTGGTTCGATTTCGAACCTCCCCTGCGTACGCCACTGCACATGACGGACCACTTCAGCAGTAACAACTCGACTGCTGATCGGACCTATAATTACCTGCAACAAATGATTGCCAAGACGGGCGTATCATCACAAAGTATATGCATAAATAGAGTGGATGTCTTTAGGAAGATCGTGATACTATAGCTCAGGGAAAACCGGTCACGAACCACCGTTCTATAATTTGATATACCCGAGATAATTTCCCAAGACTAACGTAATAAACCATATGGATCTTGTAGTGTCTTTAACGATTGTACCGGTGCCGAAACGCGCTCGTTCGACCAACCGATTATAATCTATATATGGCCGCGAATTGTTCGATTGATAACTTTTCTACCTCCAGCCCTATGTAAGTGTTTACCCGTCGTCGTACAAATGTACATCTTTGAATCGCTGGCATGTTCGTACGACTTACGTCCAGAGGCGTTAGTAACAGCGCGACATCCCACCAAACTGGTTACCTGCGTACGCAATCACTGATAAAGCCGTTGTTATTTTGTTATACTTCATATCTCTCCATAATCCAGCACATATTGAACTTTCTCCAGGAGTAAGTGCTTTCTTGTAGAGCGACATTTCTTACATCCATTCGATAACATTTCTACTTCCTAACAATTTTCACAAAATTATTTGAACTGTGTGGTTTCAAGTTGGTACGCTTTATTACATGTCGGAGTGCGAACTGTATGTTAGTGTTTGTTGTCCGATTTATTTATCTCTTCTCTCTGATTGAAAGAAACTATTCACACCCGAAGACGATCTGTCACATACGTATTACGGTGGATGCAGTGAACTACGTACCAGATCGACATATGAAGTCAATTATCATTTTTCCAACGTCGGGACTGCTCACTATATTGATAAGTAACTTGCGATTATGGGAAATGCCGATTATTCCATATGAGTAGTACTTAATATAGCCATGCGAAGGAAAATGTGGGGACATTTCATCCACCGTGCAAGTAGGCCTACTTGAAATGTTCCCTTCGCGACCTTATGCTCAGAATTCTTTATCGCACGTTTTTTCTAAGCTTCTGAAAAAAGATTCATAGGTTAATTTTAAATATATTCTGTTGCTGTCGCTAATTTCGCCCAATGTCGCTGTATTTTGTATATACAGGGTAGGCGCGATGTACTCTATATGTGCAATTGTGTATTCAAACTACTTTTTTGTATAGTTTCCCGAGTTACTCGAATACGCTTTTGCCCTCATTGATACTGAAAAAGCGCTTGAATCAATAAGTACTTTGACTGAATCACGGTAGCAGAAAATACCTATCGAAAATTACGCATATTAATTAAGTAATTAAATTAATAAATTACTTAATTTGCTTGCTCGACAATGGTGCATCCCCACAATACTGACAATTTTGCAGGGAATCAACTAATACGGCCCGGTCTGCTTTCTCGATGTACAGATTGTACATGTAGACCGGTCACCCTCTTCAATAAATCTCCATGAGACTTTGTAATGGATTGAATATCTGCATACCTTGAAATTCGCCACGTCTAATTCGCCGTGTTATTATTTCTACATCTCGGAACCACCCTACAACCTCTCACAATATCTTTTATAATATCGGAGTTTAAATCAAGCTGTTACAGTGAAATCCAATTCTGGTCCGTAGGCCCATAAATGATGATACGCACTGGNATACCGTTATACTTCAATCATCCTAAAGAATCAACAGATTCATTCGTGCTGGCAGTGACTATGATTCGTCGAATATACATTTATTTCAGTATTTTACAAATACATCGCCGTTATCTCATCAACTGTGCCAAATTCGTTCACAAAAGTGAATGCCTGCATTTACGAACGCCATTTCTTTAAGGGGCATTTGTTACAAAGTTCGTTCGGAAAAGTATACTATAGTTAGGGAGACATATGAAGCTCTCTATTCCGGTTATTAGAATAATATCACCGGTAGTACACAACCGCCCCTTGCAGCCGCGCAGTATCTTATAAAACGTTGAATAGATACATGAAATATANCACATTGTTTTGCGTCACTGCTCCCCTTATAATATGCTATATTAGCGATTTCTGACGCACTGCAGAATTCGAATTCCTAACACATCGAAACTCCCAACGCGTCCAATGATCGGACCAGTTTCGATCCACGAAGAAGATGCAGAAAGTATCCAACTAAACCACANCTGAGTTGAAATACCATTATTTAGGTATTCTTTGCAGAAGATCGTTACGATGACTCTCTACGCGATTTCCGGAATGGCAGGTCAGGCGAGCATGCTTTTTTTCACAAATATTTGGCATATTCCATTCGATCCCGATTATTGGGTACAATGACTGTGGTGTTACCTAGAACTAGATAAATACTCTCTGCCGGAGGAGGAACTCCAGGTCTTACATTAAATATATGTTTATTTCTTTAAAACAACCTTTCCTCGAACAGCTCCGGGGAGCCGCGCACGCACAACGAATTCGCGCTGGATTCAGACACGCAATTTCAGTATATAAAGAGCGCATATACCCCTTCTATCGTCTTCAGGTTGTTATTGAGGCGCTGGTAAAAGTTCAGAAAGAAGGATGACAAGTCTCGTCAATATATTCGCAAGTCTGTTTCTTATTGTCCGCGGTAGTGAAGGTATGTATCAGAGCGTTCTTGATCTTACAAAACACGGTTTTAACGTTGTTGTCCACGCCAGCGTTGATGTGTCAAAGTTGTGACGGCAGATCTGCGGATTGCTGGGGTGAAGATGTGGCGATGGTGAACTGCACTGCACTTGGCTACCCTGAAGTACGCATTTACTTTTATTTTCACATCCCTACTAGTAATGGTGTGAACCTCTGAAAGGTTCAGGATCGTGTGAATCTAGATATCCCTGCTGTGAACGCTTATTACAACCCTACATTTCAGTGAAGTGATAGCCTATATTACTGTACACGATACCTAACTACGACTCTAGCCACATAATTCCACAATGCTGAAGAACATATTGACGTGTTAAACGTCGCCAAATGTATCAACTGGGGCAATCAAACGATATAATAATTAATCCCATAAATCACTGTCTTCCGTCGCTTTGCCAACAATTTCGACGAGGACTTGCAAGGAAATATAAGCTAACGCCTAAACGGTGTAGGTCATACCGGACAACGTATTCGGCGCCTGAGTATTGCTACGTGGCTGCGTAAATCATGTAATTTCTATAATATAGCAATCTGCGATTAACACCTCTAAAAGCTTTTTGAAAGCACTTACAAGAGTGGCTTCTGCTTCCACTTGAAATAGTTATGCACTTCTCGTTAATTGCTATTGTTCTACTTGTAATTGAGTAGAAATTTACGTCGTCACTTCAACTTCTACTTGATTAGCAACAGTTACTACTTTGAGAGGGTCTTCTCGCTAGCAATAAGAAGTCCACCAAACACGCAGCAACACATATCAAATTCAACACGCAGCACGCTCAACAATCAGAATTCATTCAGTTTAGTTCATTTTATTATTTAAAAAAAGCACCCAGTCAATACACTGCAAGATTGCGATACAAAAGATAGGAAGGTGTCGAAATGAATTGGAGTAGTCTTTGAAATCATCACCCACCTGGGCATGGGTGATGTAAAGAGGAGGCATGCACACTGAGTGAAGGTAATAGAAGATAATACAAAAGGACAAGCGACAAACATGAGATGAAAAGAAAGTTCGATATATCAGATCGAGGTCCGGTAATCTCGGGCGNTGTCTATTAGTATTTTATTAGTATTTAATAATTAGTATTCATGTATGCCAAAANCAAATCTATGATTATTATCGGTACTGATACTACAGCATGAGTCGGTCCAAATTACAATAATATATTGCGTCTTCTTCGGCTCAATATTCTGTTAATACTTTCAGACAGCAGTCTGTCGGACAAGGTACTTTCACTCGAATGGAGTGGCGAAGGTGAAGAAGTATTGTCAGCAACGATCCGCTTGCTTNAATGAGAGAAAACGGGTGAGTTGGAGTAAGTTATTGCAGTCGAGTGTCTAAGAAATGATCTTGCCAACGTTTCTAGAGCATGGCGTATAAACGCAATTATGAGCTCGTTTGACGAGTAANCACGAACAACGCAAGAGGGCATAATAATGAGTGAACGATATAATTCGTTTTTGTACCATTGTAAATCCAGATAGGTTACTTATTAACAAAAGGTAGCCAGTTTCAGTGCTTAGCAACCTTTGAGTTATAATTATACATCACTTTATTCTCATTTGTATAAAGTAAGAGTGTGNAGGCTTGTCCATTGACCTNTCTCTTATACACAT